>WOGR01002717.1:0-16948 GCA_015342045.1 Leptinotarsa lineolata | reverse complement strand
TGGGGTTATTTGAAGACAATGGTGTACAAAACTCCCCCGCAGGATATTCAGGATCTAAGACACAGGATTACTGACACATGCAGACAAATTAATAACAAAACATTTACAAAAGTCCGACAGGAATTCGAGAATAGATTGTACTTTCGCTTAGCTACCAATGGTGAACATTTTGAACACCTAATAAAGTAAGGTATATTTATTTAATTGTAATAGCTATTATTTTATTTTTTATTATAATTAATTTTTTTTGCCCTAATTTACGAGAACGGATCAACCAATTTCAGTTTTCTAAACGGGGTTGAGTGAGGATTTTTAAGATATTTAAAATGATGTGTTACAAGATAGGGGGTGCCATTTAAAAATATTAAGTGGGGGTAGCAGGGGTAAGGTGTTTAAACTTAAAATACCACTGGCACTGGTTTTAAACTTCCCCTCGATACCTGAATTGACGTGTTTTTTGCCTACGGCAAATTCTCCCTGCTAAACAAAAGGGTGGGAAGTTTTGAATTGAAGGCACTGTATATCATTCGATACACAAAATTAATGTCTCCTAAAACATTTCACCTTTTCAAATTATCCCCCTTTCAAAATTCCGATGGCTGGAATTATATTAAATAACTATATAAATGTTTTCAAGTATTATCATCGTGACATGAGCATATTTGAATTTCATCAGTTCCGACTTCCACTGTCTAATATCATATAAAATGATTTGAAATCCCTGAAATAACCAATAAAATTGAAAATTATAGAGAATAGCTGAAAATAACAAAAGCCAAAAAAACTTTGAAATGAATTTACAGTGAAATAAAATACAAGTAAAAAATGTTAACATTAAACAAAAAAGAAATAAAATTGAAAATTAGGAGATTTCAAGCCAAGCTACTTCGTGACGTTTCAATTGTTAGTATCCACAGTCGACTACGAGTGATGACTGGTCGTTCAGTACAAAAAACTGAGGTGAGTCTCTTCCTTGGTAAGTTTCAGCATAGTCTTCTCAAATCATCGGTATAAGTCGCTGGTTCCGGGTCCGTACTGGGTGTTCAACGTTTGTTTGAAGGTGATTGACAATGTTTCGTGGTGAATTTCATCAGTTTCTTATATTTGTTACTTTAATGTTACTGTATAATATCTGCAATCATAACCGATTCATCCCGCCACGCAGGACGTATTTATAGGAGAATAAATGATAACATAGTTCAAAATAAAACGAAAGAAATAAAAATCCATTGTATCATTGTTTGGAGAACTGCGTATTGACGGATATCGATTCAGCATGAGTCAGCATTGACATTGATTTTGTTCATCCATGCCACCTTGAATATGAATAGAGGTCAATAAACAACATATAACATGTATATTTTGCATCAGCGTTGCACCCGTGCGGAGCCGGGGCGGTTCTCTGGTTGAATATAGAATTGATCCCACTCATAGATTCTCTCAACACAATCCATCTGATTTATAACAAGTTTTTATGAAGCAGTCAAATATCAATCCAAAACAAAAAATGTGTGCTTATTTACTTGAGTAGTACTTCTATTTTACTCTTATGTTTACATAAGTGTATCTATTTCGTTCGTTTCCATAAGAATAATTCCGATGAAGATGTCGAAATCCCTGAGAAAACATATTTTTGTTGACTCACCTACGGGAGTGAGCAGATCAAACAAACAAGACCCTGTCTTCTTTTTTGTGATGACATGTTTATCTCAAATAAATTCATGATCCAATACTTTCCTTCAGCCGCAAGCGTTGCTCCCGAGACAAACGCTGTTAGCTTTTATTTTTTGTTTTGAAGGATATCTGGATCAAGTTTTTTCAAATAATAAACAATTTTTTGTCACATAAATGTTGATTCTCGATCTTTGGAAAAGTAAACAGATGGGTACTATTCTCTCTTCTTCGACAAATAAATTACAAAAATCTGTGTATACTTTCCATTATGGAGGATTTAATGACATATTCGAATGATACTTGATGTGCTTGAAATTGTTTGATGTTCAAATAACTTCATGAAGCAAATATGAATAGTCTCGTTCTTTACAGACGTTATACATTACTGATAGGCATAGAAAGTAATCAAAATTTTTCATGAGTGGGGCTGTTAAAGTTTTGTTTGAAGTGTTAGGTATAATAATCCAAGTTGTTATTTGAATCAGTCGATAACACATTGGAAATTTGTTTTACCCGAGAGAAATTTCTGTAATGGATAATCAGTTAATGAAATAGAATACGATTTCAGATATATCAGTCAGTGTTCTAGTTAAGCATGTTCTCGAGATTACTATTTATTGTCCACACTTCACGGGTCATGACTCATACCAAGTCGGTGTTATCCCTGGACATATAGCTAGTGATTTCCTATAAAGTGAATCGACGCTGCTGTTGGTGTGGTTTTCACTGCATCCATCATTTTCAATCAAGCAATTCTGCAATTTAACCAATTTGTTCATCGCAGTCATTGCAATCACTACCGTTGAATATATCCATTATCATGTCTGGTTTCAGTCCACATGTCTTCCACTGAAGACTTCTTGCCAGCGTTAGTGCTTCGTTTTTTTTATCATGTCTGAATGAAAGACTTCAAGATTATTGTTTTCTCTTCTTCGTAGAATTTCAGTCTCTTGATGAAACTTATTGTAATTGAGTTTCCACTTGTGAAAGCTCATTTTCAGCTCTTCTTTTTCGAGCCATTTTATTGAAATATTCAAGGGCTGTTGCTTGAATCCTCTCACTATATTATTATATTTGCTCAAGACAAGAATTTGTATCCAATATTGTCCAGATGACATAGTTACTCATTCATTACATGGATCCATAACACTGGGCCGAGACCCTCCTAGGGACTTTTTGTGCAATCACTGGTTATCACATGAAACCAATCTCCCTCCTAGCACGCAGTTCATCCACTTGCAGCTTGTATCGTCATTTCTTTTTTTTGTCGCCTAAATGATTGATTCTAAGGATGTACTAGCTGAACCGGTGAACATCGTATCGCTCTGAAATCAGTGGATGTTATGTTGATTATTCTCTGAATTATACTATGTCTGTGGAGCACGAAGTCGGACAATCCTAACGCGACCAGCTTTGCTAGGTCTATTTAATGCTTGAAACTCCATTTTCTGTCAGAAAAGTAGCAAATTCATACAAAAAACGGTAGAAAATATATTTTATGGATACATACTCCAGTTGACAAAATGGTTCAGATTTTCGCGGCTGAGAGATACAGCAAAGCCTCAGGTCGGCTAAAGACAAAAAAATATGTTCAAAATCTGTTTTTCCGTTAATCACCTCTCGCCCCCATACGAACGACAACTCTCAGAAGTTGAGAAACTTGTGCCAGCTAAGGACTAACGAGGTCTTAACTTTCAACGTGTGATTCAAAAGAGACCCATTATCAGCAGCAGGGGTCTATTGTTTACCGTGCACTTGTGGGAAGGTATACATCGGAACCACCAAACGATCTATGGGAACAAGACTGAAAAAGCATAAAAGGAACTGCAGACCAGGCCAAGCGGACAAGTCAGCTGTGGCAGAACACGCACTTAGTGAAGGAGACCACATAATTTTGTTTGAAAACACAGATTTAATTGCCCCCAATCAGGGATACTATAGCCGACTGGTACGGGAGGCAATAGACACGGAGAATTTCAACAGAAAAAAAGGAACGGTGAACCACAATCGAATATGTATAGGTACAAATACAGGTTCCTATACAACTGATTACCTGACAAGGCGTAAATACGCTTTACGAAGCCTAAAAGCTAGTCTTCCGATAGCAAGCCATGAAGGTTAAACCTCTGAAAAAGCTAGCCACTCGCGCCAGCGAAACGTCAGAAAGAAATTCCAAAAATCCACGGCTCCAGTTATTTGATGATTATCATGAAAAGTGAATCTACACCAGAAATATGAACCTAGCATCCTTTTGATGTAGTCCATTCAATTTTTGCCTCAGTGTGGCAAGCCGGCATGAGAGTATGCAGAAGTTCAACAATGAGAACAACCAAACAGAACTCCAATTATAACAATAACCATCACAACAGAGTAGTCTGCATAGTATAAAGGAAAATCGGACTATATTCATGTCACCAGGAGCTGCAAACCAAACGACAAATATTGTTCCGCTCTGAGAGTCAAAAATAACTACATCAGACTTTTAGTTGTATCAGCCTAAGGGTGAGAAATGAATAGTTTCAAAAAATTCCTCACTTTTCATTTTCCAGAACGGATTCAATATCCTTTGGAGCGTAGGGCAGCACCCGTATCTCGTCAATACCGTGAAAGTGGATTGAGCTGTTGAAAACACCTGGCAGGCCACCATGAACCGGAGTCTCCAATGTTGCACTCCTGTGGCAACACAATGATGTGCCAATGCACATCCTTGTGTTGTCACAGGAGTGAAGTGATCTCTGCGAATTTCATGTGGGCCTTTTGCTGAACAGTTTCCATCTTGATGAAAGGGTTGTTATCACTTCATTTAGTCTCGAAAACTACTCAACTAGTACGTTTATTATTCTATCAATCATACAATTATTAACAATTATGTTGATGAAGACGATAATTATTATTAATATTATAGAGAAAATTCTCCAATCGATATTTCTATTTGAATTCTTATTGTACCAGCTAAGTAAACCTTTTCATAATAGGTAATTCATTTTTATGAATATCAAAAGATTTATATTCATTCACTTGGAAGACACTAGAAAAGGGAGTTTTTATACATCGAAATTCAACACATTCTTCAAAATGTATCAATGGATTGACATAGAAATGGACTTCCTAAAAACAATAAATGTCTCGGACTTCTCAGTCGATTCGTTCCAAAAATATATAGCTTGAGTTGGATATAAGATATAGTGTATTTTAAAAATATCTAGTGAAATAATTGGAAGATATTGTCGAATTACAATTATTAGATGTAGATGTTGTTGGAGGTGAACTTTGTGATTATAGTTTTCTTATTATATTATCAAAATCCTGCGAAAAAGAAATATATCTACACGTCTGAATAACTTCAATAACAATATTACTGATTAGTTGCCATACCACCCATACCACCACACTAAAGTGTTGGGGAGCACCATTGTGCATGTACCACATACGGAATCTTTCCAAAACTGGAATTTCTTCGGAAAGTTCAAGTAAAACAAATTCTAAAAAGCTTCGATATTCTTCTCTGATGAGTCTAGGTGAAAGGAAGTGAGGCCCAATGAGATGGTCACCGACAATTCCAATCCAAATATTAAAAGAAAACTGTTCTTGGAAATTATTTTCTATCAAGGCGTGTGGATTGTTTTCGGCCCAAATGTGATTGTTGTGGAAGTTGATAATTGAATTGCGGGAAAAACAAGCTTCATCTGTAAACAATATTCGACTTAGGAAACCTAGATTTCTTATTATTTTACCGCGTAACCAATTAGAAGAAGCTAGTCTTGAAGGCCAATCTCTGGCCAATAGAGCTTGCATACGTTGCATGTGATAGGGATATAGCTGCTGCGCTCTGCCACACTGTGACGTGGGTAATATTCAGTTCTTCAGCTATTTTCCGAGTACTGGTATGAGGATTCACTTCAATCTCATTTAAAACAGCTTCTACAATTTGAACTGTTCATACCGTTGCAGGCCTCCCAATGACTAAAGTCGATCTTTCAAAGCTGCTTGTTTCAGAAAATCATGCATGGAGACGTACAAAAGTTTTTCTATTAGGCACTACATGCTGAGGAAGTCTTTCATCTTTAATAAAATTATAAATTAAAAGCTTATAAAATTAACAACTGTCAAGTTGTTTATTGAATGCTGCAATCGTTCTCCAAGGCAATCCTTGATTATTATTTACTATTCCTTAGTTCAGTGAAATTTATTAGTTTAGATTTTGATTAAATGTAATTTAATTCACGGTTTGTTGGTTGTTGCTTAATTAGTAAGCTTTCGATAGCAGACTTTGCTATCATCATCGTGGCTCTGCTGAACATTTTCTCGTCTCATTTGCTCTTTTATGAGGTCAGATCGTCTTAGACAGGTATTACCTTGAACAGGTACTTTGATTACGCTTCTATCTCAGTTTTCGGTTGAGTTTGTTTGAACCTGGGTTATATCAGGTAATATTTTTCGTATAGAAACACCCATACAAATAATATGTATCACTTTCAATAAATTAATATTGAGACTTGATTATAAAAAGGATTTGAAGTTTTAACAACTTCTCATTATTATTTGCGAGCGCTTTCGATAACTGGCAGTTGCATCGATCAAAATGATATCCACTCTACATGGTGAAAAAACAAGTAATATCAAAATATTGAACTCCTCCTTGTTTTTGTCACAGGAAAAGTATTTACAAAAGATTCAGTTCACACCAAAGGTTTCAATTGTACCTATTGAGGTATATTAGTAAAATATTTTCCATACTCGCTGACTAACTACCAAACTTTTTTTTTGGGATGCAAACGTTCACTTTGGCTAGTGGTGCATATTCAATTCGTTTTTTCAGACTGGTGAAGATCAAACGGCAATAAGATTCTTTCTCATGTAGATTCTGATAAACTTTTCGCCCTGTCTGCCTTTGTACATAATTATAAAGATTCCCGAGACAGCGTTTCCTGTTACACGAAATACTATTCGCATTTTTAAGTCTTTGTCAGACAACCACATATCATTTTACCTTTCATCATAGCCTTTCTGCAAACAAGATTGTACAATTTGATGCTACATTTGAACAAACAGAGATAGGCGAAGCGCCGGAAAGAGGAGACTCGTTAAACTGCCATCTCCAAACAAAAGAATTCATAAGTACATTACGTAAACAACGCCCATAGTATTTTTATCCGAGTAATTTGAGAAAGCCTCAACATAGAACAGATCCCATTTCGTCTAGCGTTTATTACATACATTTGTTTTCGGTCGGAGAGTTATAACTACGACAAAGGTTGTTATTTCTTCTCCTAAAGTCTAATAAATATAATAATAACTGTTTTTATGTTCTCTTTGAAAATAAATAAACAGTAATAATCTTTGAGTGAAGAATTCTTCCTGCAACTCTAGAGAGTGTATCGCTTCAATGCTCGTTTTCCGTAGTTTATTATGATTGTTTCACCATCATCATTTTGTATTGTAAGTTTGCAGAGGATATTAATTTAGGCCAGAATATTGACGGAAATGTTGAACATCTGAAAATTAATGTTCAGTTCAGAGTTCACGTGTTAGTGAAAAGTAGAACCGGAATGGAATGAATCCAAAACAATGACTGCCTTCAAACACAAGAACTGCAACACTATTTTTGACGCGCGTTTCACTAATCAAGTCGATATCTTCAGTAGATGCAGTTGACTCATATTCCTTTTTGAATTGAAAAGAAAACATTTTCAGAAGATATTAGTTTTCGGGAAAAAATTTTGGTTTTCTACTGCATGATCTACGCATCTTTGTAGAAAGTTCATTCTGAAAATAATTGCTCTCTTTCTTCCTTTGAAGGTTTACCACATTTTTTGTACGAAGATCAAAGAGTAGAAACCCGAAACGTTCCTTCCCCAATAACTCATAATTCGTTAATTATTATGTTACTAACGAATAATTGCACAGTAACATAATAATGAGAGCAATCCTAGTATATTTTGCCAGGAATCTGAAACTGTTTTTGCATTCCCATTCTCAGTGTTTACTTGGCGAAACCTAAACCGATGTCAATGACAGGTTCTAGTTCGATAAAACCATTTGCAGCGCCTTTCCTTGTGGGGTACACAGAAGTTTTATTAACTTTCAAACTAGTGTGGCTATGAATACAGACCAGAGATAATTGTTGAATCTTCCTGTTGAGGAGAACTTGGTCACTACCTCACGATACACATAATTCTGTGTATTATAAATCTCACCTCTCTCCGGAAAGATGTGAAAAAAATGTAGGTCTATAAGAATATCGGAGACCGATGAGGGTGTGGTAATGATAGCTCCAGAGAAAGCCAGGCAAGCCTCTTTCTGTACACCAAAGAGCACTGCCTTATCCTCCAAACTTGATCATTGCTCTGACAATAAATGAATATAACAGAATACAAGGAAACTCCAAAATATGTATCGACAACAAACTAGAAAATTCCACTATTGTCCCTGTAATCATACATCCATCACAGATCATTTCCCAATTATATTATAGATAAAGAATCCTCAGCCTGAAGAATATGGGACGATATTTATAAAGAGAGAGATATTAAAAAAATGGCTGCCATATTCACTAACAATTTGAGGCAAAAAATTGAGAAAGGCACGAAAAAAGTTATAAAGAGACGATCAGAAATAAAAAGGAAGGAATGGATTACACGCGGTCTAATAAAATCGATCAACACTAAAAACATACCGCACAAAAAATTGCGCGTGGATCCGAACAATGGACCCTCACAAAACCGATATAAAGAATTCCGAAATTAGCTAAATGAGACAAACAAAAACGCGAAAAGAAATTTTTACAAAAATCGAATGAACAAATTGAAAAATACCCCGAACAAACTCTGGCAGGCTCTAAAAACTAATAATGAACCTAATTCCATAGACACTATCATGCAAATTAGAACAGAAGACAAAATTATGCTCAGAAGCATACAAAAGATGGCAGAATATTTTGTTGATCACTACACAAAAACTGCCAGTGAATTAGCTACTTTAATAGGAAATAAAAAATGTACTAGAAGTTACAGAAAAAGCACTTTAGTGAACTCGTTCTATCTAGAAGAACACAATGAAAGAGAAATGAGAGAAATAATACTCAAAATAAAAACTGGCAAATCTCCTGGTATCGATACAATTAGATCTGAAACATTTATAGAATTTGTCGATTATCTATAAATAAACCCATTTCATTGATTTTTAACAAATCTTTGCAGTTTGGTATATTCCCTAATCTTTTTAAACACCCATATATAAAACGGGAAATGAAATGAAAGTTATAAATTATAGACCCATATCACTCATCAGTCATATAGCAAAAAAAAATATTCAAAAAGTTGTCGAAAATCTGAATGGACAAATTCTTGACAAAATACCAAATACTTTCGGACAACCAGTTTGGCTTTCGAGAATCCAAATCGATCCAGGATGCAATAATCAAGCTCACGAAGGAAATGTATTAGGCGATGGACGAAGGTGAAGCAACTTCATGCCTTTTTATAAATTGGGCTAAAGCCTTCGATACCGTGTCCCATAAAAAATTATTGAAGGTTCTCGAAAATATTGGATTTAGAGATATATCTTCGAAACTCCTCAACAGGTACTCATCAGACAGAATGTGTTCAGATTAAAAATTCATGCAGCTCTAATAGATGTATAGAATACGGAGTGCCGCAGGGTACAGTTCTTGGGCCATTATTTTTCAACATCCCTATCAACGATCTCCACGAATCTATTATTGACGGAACTATAGTCGGTTTTGCTTATAATACCGCTGTGTTATATAGCGATAAAAATTGAACAGACCTCAAGAACAAAGTTGAAAAAGATTTCATTGCTTCAATCCAGTGGTTTGAGAGCAGACTAATAAAAATAAATTTCACCAAAATATTTTTCGTTCCACTTGCAAACTACAACAATACTCTACACAACTATGATAAACACACGGTGGGAACATTACTGAAATAATTATGAAACCATATATCAAATACATGGGAATATTCATAGACAAAAACCTGCGATGAAACAAACACGCTGAATACGTCGCATAGAAATTAGGTTCCTTATTGAATAAATCCAAGTTTTACAAAAAAATATTCTCTCTGACGTAGTTGAAAATGTTATACCTCAGCTTGGCTCAAACGCATAAAAACTATGCAATTACTGTGTGGAGAGGTATAACGAGTAACCATCTGAATATTATTGAAATGACACAGAAATGGCTGTTGAAAATTATATTTAACAAAACAAACACTAAGGCGTCACAGAAACTATTTGAAGAGTCACAAACCTTCACTTGTCGACACTTATATTTCATGAATCTAGCTATCTACCATCATAAAAATAAACAATTTATGGTTACTATCGAACACACTCATGACACAAGATTCAAACAAAAATACTCAAAGTGGGAACAACTAAACATCGAAAGTTTCTTTCTCATCTGAGTCCAATTGTCTATACTGAAATACCCAATGGGTTAACACATACCCGCAATCAACAAATTTTCAAAAAAATATCAGAAAGTGGCTTCAAACAGTACTTGCAGCAAGAGTGAACCAAATTATTGAAAGAAGGATATACTGAATAGTTACCTTGAACAGTAAGTTAAGTATAATTATAGATATAATTAGAGAAACTACTCTATTTTCAAAATCGTTCAGTTAATCATAAAAGAGGTGTACGTGGTTCCAAACAATATTGAATGCATACTTTGCAGATATTCATTAATTTTTTTTTATATAATACTTTATGTACTTTTCAGGTCAAGATATAATTTCACATTCATATTTCTTCAATTTCACACATTTACATTCATACACATATTTACATTTTAACGTTTAAAGTTTTATATTTCTACATCTTTAGACATTAACATTCTAAATTTATACATTTATATTTTTGCATCTTTACATTTATACATTTTGAATTTTTATATATTTTCAATTTTTGATTTTACATTTTATATTTCTAACTTACAAAGTTCACTGATTGATTATTTACCTTGCTCATGCTCAAGATCATAGCTTTTACAAGCAATAAACCGATCTACTTGCTGAATTAGATTGAACAATTGTAATTATAATTTTTGTATATCATTGATGGCAAATAAAATCCCATTGCTTTTTTCATTTCATAAGTAAAGTGTTATTTACTTACGATACTTATCTTCAATTCAACAATAACTTTGATATAATGGGTGTAAATCGATCAATGCTCCCAACTATAACTATTTCATCCCTTCTGGTATCAATGTGGAAGTCTGGTGCTTTGAATGGTTTCATAGTTTGAATTGATTGAATCAAAATGGCTCCACAGTTTGGATCGAATGGATCAAAATAATTTTTCGTAGCATATCCATATACAGAAAATTACCCCAGCTTCATAATTTTGTAGAGAACACCCAGTATATTTATATATTTTTTGAACTCAGCAGTTCATTTTACAGGAGAACATTTTACTTTAATATGAAATATGGCGATCTATGATTTATATGGAAATCAAATCAGTACCTACTTCTTGTGAACCATTCAATCCTAAACAAGTACTGCGCCCAAACAACTGAATTACAACACTATTCTTGAAATTTTCCTCAAAACCAATTCAGTTGGTGAATCGAGCCTCGAGAACGGAGTTGCAGTTCTGGTGTTTAGAGCAATGCTTCTTTTGGATTTATTCTATTTCAGAGGTTCCAGTTTTACCTTTCACATCATTTCAATTGATTAACACGAGGTATATGAAAAGTTACTGCTATAAACACTATTACTATTGTAATATAAACACTATTACCTACTATTGTAATAGTGTTTATAGCAGTAACTGTTAAATGATCAAATCGATCTAGTTCACTCACCGGTTCTCAGACTAGCGTACCCACATTGTCGCAGGTAAATAAAATTCAGGTAAGTTAGGTACCTTTGGTATTACCTACAGTGGTGTTATATGAGAAGTAATTTAATCAGTATTTTCAGTTTATTATATGAGAAAATGACCTTATAGGACGAAACTGCAGTAACTTTTGTTACAAATAAAAGTGCTAAAAATCATAGAACATTTCCAATTCTCATTTTTTTTTCAGAAAACAGCTTTTTCACTTCATTAATAGCCATCGAATAACACACCTGAGATCCATAGCTGAAACGTTTTGAAAATTTAGTTTATGATAACTCTATACATTCATCGGAAAATGAATCAAACTCACACTAGTTCGTGATAACTTCGAATTGAATAAACAAATCACCACTTCTATCTGTCGTAAGTATTTGATAGCCGGCAATACAAGAAAAATTTGAAGGATGTGAAGTCTGATAGGATGTGTGTAATAAACAATGCACACTGCGTCAAAGAGTATGTTGGTCAGTCTTATGAATTTCTCAGTTCTTGTTTCGAAGAGGTTTGTTGCCTTGAATTGACAGACCGCTGCAAGTTTTCTCGAGAGTCTGGAAAGTTCATAATGTAGCATACTGTGAAAAACAAAAAAGTTCCATTCCAAAGAGCCTATTCTATGTGATGTACGAATACCACGTTAGGAGTAAAAGTGAACACTAATTTTGTTAACGTAGTTAACGTCAAATCCTGTTGCAGCCATCACGATTTGAAAAACTGTCACAGTTCTGATGTATGGAAGAGGAAAAGTTATGTTCAAGCTGAAAATGTTTGCGTTATGTATCAAAAAAAAGTTACAAACAAAACAATTTAAAAAAATTGAATGAAAACGGTTTGAATCAACCACAAATATGAACTGGATAAAAATCATCTTGGGGTTTGAAGGTTCCGTTTGAATATATAAATTTCAATAGTCAATTAAAAATTATTACAAATTCACATATTATTAGAAGTGCATTTAAATTATGGAGAAATTCTCTTTATGACGTAAATAGAAAACTTGATTGAGAAACAGTAAGAGGGAAAGGAATATCCATTACTAATATTCAATGAAGGTGAAGGGGCAGAGACGAATATGGAAAGTTCAATAAAACAATCAATATAGAAATTGCTCATCAGCAATAGGCTATTTGTATATGACACTTATGACCCTCCCACTTCTGGGACAGAATTCTCTTCCTGCTCATGGACAGTGAATTATAATTAGAAGTGAAATTACGAGGTTTATCTGGAAAGTTCATATGAATTTTCTATACATCATCAAAGAACTGTCCCATTGGTACTAAACATTGAGAAGGAACCCCAATTTCGTAATGAAAGGTCTATCTTGATGGTATTGTTGAAACTTGGCATAACATGATTGCTCAACAAATATAAAAATCGTTCACCAGTCAGGTTTGCTTCTAGAAATGATGGTCTTATTTATTTTATTTTATTTCATTAATACACTGTTCTACAGGTTACACCCAACTACAGAACAGGGATATAAGGCAAATTGAAATACAATTCAATTACATCAGGTTATAGAGTAAAAACAATACATATAAAAATCAGCTGAAGTAATATGGGTACCCAAAATTCCTGTCCAAACATTTAGTGTTCCAGTACTGGAAATTTTGACGAGTCTCTTGACAATTCAGATAAAAAGCTGTATTACGGCCAATTCGTTCCAAGAGGATATCACAAAATTTAACTTTCATGTCGAAATCACAATTTTGAGTTGATTTCATGACATTGAAGAATTTTTTATTCGTTTGTTCTATGAACAACTTGTTCAAAAACTGTTTCAATCTGCTCTTGAAATGTAAGTATATACTATTTTTTATGAAACAAAAGATAATAGATGAGAGTTCAAACAGAGCAAAAATATATAAAAGTAAATTGACAGCCACTATTTCAGAGTGATTTTGACTTTAACATCAACAAATTCAGCTGTAACTATATTGAAACTTAGAACCATTTGGGACGTATTTTTGTTATTTTCATGAGTATTATTCGGTAGAGTATAGATTAAACATTTTGAATAGTGTTATTGTGTGTTGAGATGGATCTCCTAGTTTGGAGTACAGAGTACAGAGTTGGAAGTTTTTGGTTCGAGAGCTGTTGTGAGAATGAGCTGACAAAGGGGTCGATTTTTACGTGAAAAACTGAATCTGACCGCTTTCAGAATTATTTTACACATCAATCAGTCAATATCAAATGATTTATTCCGGGTGGCCTATTTCAACTGGAATGCACTGCATAAAATAATCAATTGTTGAATATTCAGCACATATTCGATACTGTTCCAGAAAGTCAGAAAATGGTAATATTTCCGTTATCCGGTGACTGCATAAGCACACTCAGCGATATTCTACAGATGGTTTGACGTTCAACCTCATTAATGGTTCCAAAATGGCCATTGGGCTATCTGGGAATATGGCTGGAAGTAAAAGTAAGATTAGATTAGGTCGAATGTGAGTGGGTCTATTCACACTGGATCAAATGAACCCAGCTTCCCAACGGAGCCGATTAGTTTATGTAGTGAGTAATCTTTCAGGTCAGATGGTAAGAGTGCGGCTCTGCCAAACTCTGAAAACCTGATTCGGTTCGCAGCGGGACGGGCACAAAGTATTTGTTATGGTGTTTCATCCTCTGACAGTCCGAGTCTCTGCATATGATGATTCAGACGACAGTGACCTGTGAGAAGGACTGTTAGACACCGTAGTTAATCCCTAGTGTAGTCTAACAACTATTTGGTTCCAAGCTTCGAAGGGTGAATGAACGCCTTGGAGTGAGCCAATCCTGGAGTATCTTACCAGAAGTCCATAAATGTTCTTGCCATCCAGGTGTTCAATGTTTGTCTGGCAAAGCCTCAAGCGATGTCAATGACATGTACTGGTCTGCAAGGAAGTCAACAGCCTCGTTGCCTTCCAGGCCATTATGACCAGGAGCGCCGTTTTTGATAATTTGCTACCAATTTAGATGTTACTCGGTAGGAGCCAAGAGCTTCCAACACTGCTTGACTAGAAGTAATAGTACTCAAGTCATACGAATTGGTTCAGTTTGACCCGTTAAATATTTCAACTTGGATCATATGGCTGCAAACCTTTGAATTAAATATGATAGCCTAATATTATGAGGCAGCAGAAGATAACAGGTTCAGTTTCGCAAGACACAAAGGTTTGAATAGTTACAGTTCATTCAATTCGAATAGTGGAACTATCCAAATCAACAATTGAAGACAAGTTTGTTTCTGATTGACTCGGCCACTACTTGATGATGATCTATAGTGATTTCACAAACTACGTTAACGAATCGATCTTAACAAACTTTATTATCAAAACTATCACGACATATGTCGTGAACAACATACATTATGTTGTCCACTACAAAAAAGCTACTGTGATAGCGAAACATGTGTTGTTAGTTTTTAAAATGAAGTTCGTGAATATCAAATCGTGAGGTGTAGTTTGTCAATTTCATACCATTTATCTATAGACCATCAGGCATTTTCCACTATAAAACGAACAGGTAATGGCATATTCTTAAAAGATATTCATAATGAAAGTCATTGTGGTGATTTTAATACCATCAGATCGTCATTGGTATAAGATATGTTCATATAAAACTCTCATCATAAATACATCATATCAGACGAGGGCATCAACAAGAAGCAGGTCTCTCATTGAAAGAAACAATGTGTAACCAAGTTACGATCATGTCCAAAAAAATGCAGTACATTTCAGCGGCAGTGTTGTTAGTTCAAATATACGAGTTATAGATATCAGCAAACGAAGTAATAATGAACATCCTTAAAAGACGACTGTTCAGATTGAAGAGTACGATAAAAAACGATCCCACTTCTGACACCATTCGATATATTCCTTTCAGTAATGTACTGAACATTGTACTTTTTCACAAAACTGCCTTGTCATCGCTGATACGGTGTAACATATAGTGAATTCAGTGACTTGCGGAACATTCAAATTTACATACATGTATAATACTACTATGAGTTTTTCGTGTTAGAAATACGCTAGATCAAGCGACCACTAAGTTGATGCTGCTACTCCACTTCTGTGACACATATAACGTGATGGTGATTGCGGAAATTAAATGCATTTGCCATGGCCTTATGGCAGAACGTCGCTGTGAGGTGCCATCTGCCAATCAAATGCTACATTCGAGCAGAATTATGTGTCATTCGAATACACCGAAATGCTAACATTAACTGCCGCTTCTGTTGCATTATGCAAATGATCCTTCATTAAGCGGAATGCTTATAATTGGCGGTTACTTTAATTTTATAGTTATAGGGTTTTGCGCTCATTTTGCATACTTGCCTTATTAATTTCTTCTGAGAAGGCGAGTATTGGAAAAACTCATACTTGCATGCTCGTAAATTCACAGATGACGTACAGATATCTAACTGGGTTGTATATCACTGTCAGACGGGTGAGCATCGTACGACTTTCGAATTTATACAGGGTGGATTTTAAAAGTTAAGTTATAAGTAATGGTGCTGACTGAATCCACAATGATTTTAGTCTGAGGTGCATCATATTACAGTTACTGATTCATTTATTTACCATCAAAGAGAACTACATCTTCATTACATCTTACTCATACTTGTGCAACTATCACTGCAGAAAAATTGGGAGAAATCATCGCAATAATCAATTAGGACTGAACATATTTCCAGATTTTCTGATTGAATTACATTCGAGAATATTATATGAAGTTCATTTTCCGTCAAAGAGGACTGACGTCAAAAGAGAAGATCGTCATATTGTGTTACCACAGTTATGTTGCTTTTCAAAATTCAATTAGTTATGTTTTTTCTGAAAATCAGCTGAATCTTCAATTAATAATTTTGCCTATGAATCATATCTACCCAAAGAGATAAACTAGAAAGTGTTGGATATTTGAAGAATGATTAAGAATGATTACAACTTCGTTGTAATTGAACATAATTTCCTCGAAGACTATGAAGTGAGATTGAAAACTCACAAAAATGAATCTGAAGTCAGCAGAATATACAAGCCTGAAAATTAAATCAATTAAGTGAAAGTCTCACAATTGAGTATCATATATTTATACAAAATATGACAGTCTGTATTCATTGCGAAGTGGTTAGTTAGTTTTCCTCATATTTTGTTCAATGATGATGGGAAAGCCAAAAAATTTGTTTTTCTTTCTTGCACAGTACACGAAAATCATACTTAATGATCATTATCGACAAATGATCGACAAACATTTGAGATGGGAAGAACATGTCACCAGCATAACCAAAACCTTGAGGTACATGCTATTCAAATTCAAGCAAATAAGTAGTTTTCTAGACCCAGAACAGTTGAGAACAGTGTATTATGCTTTAGTTGAATCACGAATTCAATATGCTATTCTCAGTTGGGGTGGTATTTTA
>WOGR01002716.1:0-16948 GCA_015342045.1 Leptinotarsa lineolata | reverse complement strand
AGACGAAACCAAGTATTGTGCTTTGAACACACCTTCTTCAAGGGGAAAACGTGTTATAATTTTGCATGCCGGGAATGAAAGTGGTTTCATACCTAACGCTTTGCTTCTGTCGGCCAAAAATATAAAAGATTCGTCTGCTGATTACCACGGAGATATGACTGCGGCTTTATTCGAAACCTGGTTCAGTGAGCAGCTTCTCCCAAATTTGCTTCCAAACTTGTATCATTCTCGGTTATTGACTAAAATACCAAACAGTGACGCAAAATAAGCAGATATTGTTGATTTCATGCGAAATCATGACATGGAAATTCCCGAAAAGATTCCAACGAAAAACGTATTACTGGCGACCATAAAACAAAGTAATTACAAAAAAGAGTATATTATTTTGATGTGTGAAACACGTGATTATTTGTGTTTTCATTGTATTTTAGAGTTTTGGACTCGGAAATCAACTACCTTAAATTTCGAAGTTTTTCATAATCACTTGCAAATTATGTCATACGATTATGGGGAACCTGTAACAGACATCTGCCTAAAAGATTTTATATTGAGAATATAAAGTATACGAGGACTGTTGAAAAAATATGGTGAATGTTCAAATTTCGAGGGATACGTACACTCGTACTTTTATATTTTTTATGTTGGTACACTCGACTCGAACATATGTTCACAGCTTCAGCCGTTTAACTTGTTGGTGAGAGGCATAAAAGTTACAAGTGTTTTGCGTGTTCGGCTGTTTTCTGCTATTGAAAAAATGTAAGAAATAGTTTGCGTCAAATTTTGTGTAAAAAATGAAAGTAAGTGCCCAAAAACATTCGAAATGTTGACAGTGGCATACGGGGATAGTACTCTGAGTCAGAAAAATGTTTGAAAATGGTACACGCTTCTCACAGAAGGTCGAGAAGATGTGAATGACAACGCTCGCCCTGGACGCCTCAGCACATCAACAACCGATGAAAATGTTGAGAAAGTGAAGAAAATTGTTATGGAGAATTGTTGAATCACTATTAGAGAAGTTGCTGAGGATGTCAGCATATTGGTTGGCTCATGCCATCAAATTTTTTCGGAAATTTTAGACATCAAGCGTGTGGCAGCGAAGTTCGTTCTAAAACTGGTGAATTTTGACAAAAAAAACCATCGCATGAGCATCGCTCTAATTGTTGAATGACGTCAACGGCAATCCAGATTTTCTTAAAAGGGTCATAACTGGTGACGAATTATGGGTATATGGTTATGACATCAAAATCATGTAATGTCCATTCGTCCCAATGGACATTACACGGCATTACAAGAATTTCTCGCACAAATCCATATTCCATCAAAATAACAGATTTTTTTTTCATATATTTTTGGTTAACAACTTTGTAGTTCCACTGAGAAAACACACAAGTCGAAAGATAATTTACAATATTAGGAAAGATGATTACGTCAATTTCGAGCTGATAGGACATAATGGGAATATGAGTCAGTTGAAACTGCAATAGGAGTATTCTCAGTATGATTAACTCAGTATTGCCCTGATGCATGTCCAAAGGAAAAAATAACTAATTGCTAGTTAGGTGGAGGTCAGCGTCTGGGATAGTACGGAATTTCTTTGTTGAGTTTTAGGGGAATTCAGTTTGTGAAATAAAATAGACAAACTATTTTTGTAATATAGATTTGAAAATAGTTCAAAACTTGATATAGTACGTATTTAATCATTTTTTTGCCACCTCAACATGAAAGGTAATATAGGAACATAAAAAAAATGTAAAAGAACAACTGTTTCATTTTCTCTATAAGTTTTTTAAAAGGGTTATATCGGTAGCACTCTTCATCCGATCGTTTAGAGACTTGTTGGGACCATTGATTTCGTGATTCCCAGAAATAATTTAATATTCTTTGATGTTGCTAGCTTTGAAACTGGACTAAAAATAATGAATTGTTACAAACCTCACATAACCTTGAACCACGATTTAATAAGATCTGAATTTTCCTAGCCTGCCTCAGGGATTTCTTGAGAAAAAATCTAGGTAGATGATGAACATATCCGTGAAAGGATCCGGTACTTCTGAGACAAGGTTTTAGAAGCTTCATGACTTGAATCAGGATCTAACAAACAACTGTATTAAAATGCATTTTCTAATGTACAAAACCTTTCCATCCAACAGACCTTATGACTGAATGCAATTGAACAGTGTCCTAGTAGTATTATTATGATGAGGTATAAAATAGTAATAATAAAGATTGAGTATACATTAAAAATTACTTATAGGACAGAACAAAGAGTGGGGAAGATGACAAGAATTGTGAATGACAAGCATGATGTATCTCGAAATGAACCACAGCAGATGCCTATGAGTGATATATGATTCACTCGAAGCTTGAAATAAATAAAAAGATTGGTAGCTTAGTGAAGGTTTGTTTATTTAACTGAAATACCATAATCAAAATTATACATTTATTGACAGCAGATTGATGTAACAAAAAATAATACTCTATGGTTTTTCTTCAGGATTTCCCGCCACTGGAGGTGACGAGCTATCAGAGCTTTCATATGTCGACTTATTTTTCAAAAGAAATGCGGCTAAAGCCGCGATGGGTTCTGGTGGACGTTCTTTCGCCAAATATGAGAGAGCATTCATCAAAACCGGTACAACTGTTTGATCAAGGTATTGTCTTGTTGGCAAAGAAGACAAATCAGCACGGTTGTTTTTTTTCAAAACATTTTCTTGGTTTTCCATTATTGAGGCGACCTGTAAATAAATTTTATATTACTATATTCTCAATTGAGATATTTATAATTGAAAAAAGACAGATCGAAGAGCCTCTTAATTGAGAAGATAAATTCCAAATAATGTATTTTGTTTGAGACTTCTATAAGCAAAAACATTACTCAAATTAGGGGTTGTATTTGTGCAAAATGAGTTATATGCCACAAAAATTGAAAATGTTTAATATCATTATTATTAAACAAACAAATCATTCGAAATATATAAAAAAAGAGTAATTTGACACGATTCAAGTCAGACTTCTAGATTACGTGCCAAATGCTCGTCGTGCTAGGCTAACAAATGTATTTTTTTGAGAAGAATCAATATGTAATTTTGTTATAAAGATTTTCATACATTTTTAGACTTATATAGAATCATTTGTGGTTGTATTGTTTTTTACTTCATTTTGACATTATATACTATATTTTATCTCTTATGCTCCGTACTCATGATTTATTTCAAGCACAATAAAGTATATTATCATCATCAAAAAAGTTGGTTCTGCTTCATAAGGACTAATTTTTTTTGCATGTTCGAATGTAATAAAATAATAACATATGCTCTTGAGATTGGATTCTTATTTGAAAGTGATTGAATAATTTAATGGAACAAGTACTAGGAGGCATTGTGATGATTTTAAAACGAATATAGGAAGAATAGGAGAAGAAATACGAGCAGAAATCGAAAAATTAGGGCACTAGATGAAAAGCTTAGAGACAAAGGAACTAAAGGCAAGAACGAAAAAATCTTGCAGATTGAGAAATGTAAATAAAATTGAAACGTGAAGAGTTGCTATGACCAGAAAGTACAAGAGGCATAACTTTATATTATAATAAAATTTGATCGACAGGAAGTTTGGTACTAAGCATTATTTTAGGTATATTATCTATATTATAAATGACTAGGCACTTTTGGGGTATGAAAACAAAGTTTATGTGTACACCCTCAATGTAGGAAAGCAAAAAGAAAGCTTCTTGAAATAATTCACAAGTATGAATGATTTAAGTTCAGTTATCTTAACCATTCTTGCCTAATCTTTTTATTTCATGCAATGAGAGTGCAACTTTGATCTTCAGTATGGAAAGCTATCCATATTTTCCAATCCCACATACTTGGAAATTTCTATGGCTATAGCATTATTAATTTGTGTTGAATCAAATTGATAACTTGGAGTGTTGAGGTCAGAATGGATTTGTTTTTTTGAAATAAATATTTCATTGTTGGATATGCAAGATTTTTTGTTGCTACCATTTAATTCGAGTGTGGGTTTTCCCAGTTTGAACACCTGGGGGGGTTCTTCAATCCTTCCATAACCAGCCAATTTTTTCCTTCACTGAATCGAAAAAAACAAACTGCTGTGAACAAGGAAGGATTATATTTATTTTCGAAAACCCTTATTACAGGGACTATAAAATAAAATAAACCATCAATTTTTCGATTTTCAATTTAAACCTGGTGAATAAATTCATTTGAATTTTCATTTATTACCCTCTTGAATTTTTTGACACTTGAGAAATATTGTTGCTAACTCAATTACGGTTCAGTTGAAGTGAAATAAATTTTTAAACTTTACTCCACAACAACCACCAACTGTTATCCTCTTCGCGCACAACTTGTACAATATTATCCATGTGATACTTATTAGAAAAACAGTTTGGTTAACTACAAATCCCAAGTTTCATATAAGCAAAAAAACTCGAAATTTTGGAATGCAAGCCCTCCATGTTTCTGAACATGACAAATACGATCATGCTTTTCTAGAAGTTCATTCTGAATAAAAAGAAAATTTGTTAAATACTTACCTATTCCTTGCCCCTATTCTTTCAGATAAGGCAACTGAATATAATTCTGAATATTGTTTTGTCATGAAACTGTCAAACTAGTCTTTTGTGCTGTCTTCAACTTCTACTTCTACCTACAAACCACTTCTACCTCTACCACAGTCTAATGTTCTGTGCCTCTACCAACAGAACATAGCCAGTGTTGTTTCTGTTCAAAAAAAATGTAACAGATCATATCGAAAAAAGTAACATTTGACAGAAAATTGTAAGTTTGAGAATAAATGTAACATTTCATTACTAAAGTAACGCCAAGAACAACACCGAACACAACTAAAAAAACAAATCGAAATTAACAGCGGGCCATCATATAGTGATGCAGTTTTTCAGATTAGTTCTGGTTTCGAAAGGTTTAGTCCTGGACTAACAAACGGGAGTGAATTGGATTAGAACTATTCTGTATTATTGCAGACTAATTGTGATCCTTAAATTTATGACTCTAGTCACATTCAAGTTTGTTACAAACTATTCCAAACCGCCCATTAACGTTCAACATTGTCATTATGAAGTTGGTTCTGGTTTCTAAATCCGTAAACGTTCAGAAACTGCACACATGATGCGTGATAGTAATAAATCCCTGACAATTCAAAACAGTGCGAAAATACTCAGATCCCGTTTTATAGGTTCGATTTAAACTATTATTGAAATTAAAACTATGAATTTGACAAATAGGTCGTTTTATAGGTTCCGATTAAGGAGAATTTTCAGATTAACCTCTGACAACTGTGTGTAGGTTAACGTAAACGATGGATGAAGCAGTAGTTAAACTTAAACTTTAGTTTGGCTTGGGCGTGAGTATTATCCAAGGAAATAGTGAATATTATTACTGGCCACAGTCTGTGATATAGCAAAAATTGATGTTAATTTATATTATAGATGTACTCTTCGGATGATTACAGAAATGCGGAATCTGAATAGTCAGTCAGTTTTAGTGTCACAATATCATATATTAAGAATAATTGTATCTGAATTACGTATTTATCCTGAACTTTGCCTGAACTAAATAGGCTGTTAAATTTTGTACATACACATAAACGTTTCGTCTGAATGTACTATTTAAGTTACTCAAGAAAGTGATTCGCAAATTGAATTCAACTACTAGAAGGTTCAATTAACCAATTATTAGACCAGAGTAGGAATTAAGCTAGAATAATGCCACTATAAACTCGAGATGCATACCAGAATTCCATCCAGGTGTAAGTACACAGAGCTGTAGCAAATATTAAAATATTTCAAATGCGAACACTTCTACATGGTATGGCAAAAAAGATGTATGAAGGACAAATTCACATAGAGAGAATGGAAAAGAATGTTTATTGTTTCTACATTTCCGGAATATAATTCGTTTTGAAGATTAGTCCAGAGATAGAATACAGATCAGTTTGTAATTTTTGGGGGGCGACAGTGAAGTAATGAAATAAGTGAGATAATTAAAAACTATAATAAAAGCAAGTAGTATTAATTTGTAATTTGTGTTATTAAATAAAATGGTAATTTGATTTCAATGTTTTCAACAGTGATATCTCATTCCGGTTATCTAATCAAATGATTCTTGGTGAATAGAACTTAGGATGATCCTTGAAGCAGTAGACTTCGAATCTCAGTATTTTTTACTTCATGAAGATGATTGACTTGAAGTTATCAAATTATATAGCGATTGTTTTGAAGTACGCATTCAAGTAGGGTTTTTTTATACAAGAACCCTACTGCAACGTCATGACTAGTGTGACTCAATAATAGAGAATTGATCAACTTGACACCCTTTCGACGTGTATAATTGTGGAATATGAACACGGAATGAAAACAGTTTATGGAGAAGTGGTATTTGACAGTTCGTATTTATGCCTAAATTCTAGAGTCTCTAGTAGCCATGTTGTTGTGTATAAGGATGCCTTAGGATGTGCTACGCCTTCTAGATGTAATTACAGTGTTTCTTCTCTAAAAGTGTAAAGAATTCTCTACGATATTATTATTTATTGAAATAGTTATACTTTTCGGGGTATTGTGCTTATGTTAATTTAATAAAGTTGTAATTGAACACACGTGTAGTGAATAGGATCTAGAGGTGAATGATCCAAATGCATATGCAACTCAACATTGATTTGAACTAGTTTATTTGTGAGTGTTGATCATAAAAGACTGTTTCAACGCGTGTTCGGTTTAGAAGACTATCGCATTTGTTGTTGTTTTTGGTTTCTCTTACTGAATCTTGTCTCCTCAGTCGCTAATCAAGAAAGTTCAGTCCATTTCGTAGGAAGGGGAGTAAGGTGAAGCGAACTATTCTTGCGAATTCAATATATTCGTCAATTATGAGTAAATTATGTGGCCTAAAGCAAATTCCCGAAGTGTGTTGGAAATTCCGCAGAATATCAACAAATTATTGAAACTACTCGAAATATGTTGTGTTTTGATTGACTGTTTGTTGTGTCGCCATCTTTGTCTGTTTTGGATAGAAAGTTCCCGTGTCTCTGAAAGCACCATTCCATTTGGCCTTGGAAGAAGGTTACTGGCCCCAAGCACGCGGGATTGTTTACCCCATGAAAATATGGAAAATAGTTTTTAAGGTGGACCAGCCGATGCGAACCCCGGCTGGACTGTCGATTCGGCCGCGGGTGGAGAAAAACAAGGGGGATACCTGACTGCAAGGTCTTTCTCGTGGTCCATGGCGTGGCAGAAGCATAATAGAACAATGCTTATGGATAAAAACAAGCCTAAAAGTAGGTACTTTTCAATCCATAATGCAGTGTTTTGTAGATGTTTCACAACAATTTGCAAAGTCATGAATTACAGATGCTATAGAGAATTGTGCCCCTAGTTTTCTTGGAAGTAGATTAATCTGAATGTTCTTTTTACCCCAAAACAGAAAAAAATATATATATTCACAGCATCCATGTTATTGAAAATTTTTGTCATCTTTTAAATTAGAACCTTTGAGGTTCATTCATTTACATTGGACTACAATCACAGTGGCGCAGATTTTTCATTTTTACTGAAATGATAAATCATTTATTTTTGCAAATGGTAATTATTTGTCAATAAAGTTTAGTGAAAATTGGTTCAGATATATTTTCAAGAAAGTCAAATTCATTTGACAAATGGAGGACATTTGTTTACTTCTGATGCCAACAACAGTGGCGGAGGTTATTTATTTTTACTTAAATACGTTATTTCAAATGTAATTTGTAAATGAACTGTGGATGAAATTGGTGCAGATATATTTTCAATCATCAAGCTATGACACATAAAAGGAGATTTATTGCCATTTTGAATCTACCAAAACACTTAGCACAGTCCTGAAAATTTTCAATTACTCTTCCAAATTGTTCACTAAGACTAAACGAACATCTTTGATGAATATTTTCTGTGACATTAAGGAATTTCCATGTTATTAAATTAATACACTGCTTCAAGTACTACTCAATACATACAGTTTTACAACGCTAATCTACTTTCCAAAAAGTTTGGTGTTATTGAACAGTAGTAACATAGGTTGTTACAAATCCTCCCTAAAGATGCTATTTGAATGTGATCATTATAAATGGAAAAATATTTGAAACAAGAATTTCTTTGTTTCTAATAGATAAGCTCAACAACTACTTTACTGATTTTAAAAATTCTTTCACCTTTAGAAAGCTACATTTTCAGCAAGTAACAAGGGACAGTATTTCATATTTAGAAAATTAGTGATACTGCAAACTGTAATGATGTAAATACACAAGGTTGCTGATAAAAGTCGATTATTTGGACAGCTCTTCGAAGAGAGTCGCTAGTTTGCTATAGAAAGTTTCTTGTGTTTACCAAAATATGCTTTTGTTTTCAGTGCCTGTAGCAACTGGTGGTGGTGGAGACCCTTCTCGTAACCAAAGGCGACATGTTCCTCTTTATGGACGATTGGTTGCCATTGATGGTTTGGGGTTGTCCCCAATTACATCGTCTTCAACTGATATTCAAGCAATGCAAGCTAGAATACCTCACACTTTTAGAGATTCCTCATCAGCGCCTCTCAGGAAACTCAGTGTCGACCTAATTAAGACTTATAAGCATATAAACGAGGTGAGTAATAACAATTATACATTAGCTTGATTCATAAATTGTATAAAATAATAAAAAAGGTTCTGTAGGCACCTCTTGAGAATTCTAACTATTTTCACTCTGTGTCGAGACTTTCCTATGAATTTCCCTAAAACAAGATTTTTTCACCAACAATACTGATAATTCAATGAATTCAGTGAAATGTCAATACATAGAGGCCATTTCTTTTATCAGGCGGTAACATTGCTATATTCTAAATCTAAACCGTAACAGATATGAAGACAATTAAATGGAAAAAAAAGTAACTTTCATGGGGAACCGTACAATGGCCAAAGAAAATTTACAGACTTTTGGCCCTTCTCAAGTTACACAGGAAAAACTGAAAATACTGTTTTTGGTTTTTCACAAACAACTGTTTTTTTAGGGAATATTAAAAAATGGAAAAGGAAAGTTTTATTTTATTTGAAATGTATTATAATGATGTAACAATAAATCTTTGATTGAATGTTTCGTGTCAACACAGCCACCATCAACTTTTTATTCAAATGTGGAGCTGTCTCTTTCATTACAAATATTGATGAAGCGATAAAATCACAGTTCAGTGGGTTATCACACTTAATATATTGTTATAGCATTTCATTTAAAATATGTAGTACAGTGACAGAGAAACAATTTATTTTATGATAAATTTTTGGGTGAAAATAAAACCAATATAGATAAAAAATTCCACATTTAAACTACATTAATTACTCTAATTGACGACCTCTTTATTGAATACACATAGGCTGTATGTCCATACAATTTCTTTCGCAATTTTCTAGCATGATGGGTGGGTGTAATGTTATTACATGAATCTCTTGTTTTGTATTTGAGATGATTAATATCTGTACCAGGTGTCAAAAAAACCATCATATGTCTCCAGACAAAAATCTAATGGAGTAAGGTCCGGGGATCGAGCTGGTCAGGTAATCAGTCCATTGTTTCCAATCCATTTTGTTAGGAATATTGCATCTAAATGTTCCCTTACGATTGCTGTATTATGGGGAGGGGCACCGTCTTATTGAAAATATGGTATTTCACGGTGGATGTTCAGTGGCAATTCATCTAAGTAGCCATCAAACTCATTGGATAAAAAGTAGATTCATTTCACTATTCAAATGATCATCGTAAAAAAAGGGCCAAAATGTATTCCAGCCAAAAATTTATTCCAAACCTATCCTGGAAATTGGTTTCTCTTTATAAATGTTCATTTGTATTATTCCCCCGTAATGGATAATTCTGTTGAACCAACCATTTTTGGTGATTTTTGATTCCCTATCCATATCATTTTTTTACTTATATTTCCAACTCTCCTATTTCTATGTCTTAACCACTTTGCAAATCGTACTCTCCTCCCTTAATCCCTTTCATTAAGGTGATCAACTTTGCGTATGCTGTAGTATTTGTATTTGTTTTTTTTATATTTCTGGTAGATTCCACAGAAATTCCTAATTTTTGGACTATTCTCGTGAAGAACAATCTTGATTAGAAATATTTTTGTAACTGACCCCTAAATTGAAAATTTTTTTTTCAATTTGTTAATCTTTATGAGGTAATATTTGCTTACTAAAAACATGTATTTGGTTCACCATACTTCCAGTGACAAAACATTTTTAGTTTTATTTCTGTCAAATGCACCACAGTCTCTGGAATTTCTTTCTAATCATCTAAACATTTGAATGTTCGGATAATGATGATTCAGGTATAGCTCACCATACATATTTCTTGCCAAAAGAAGATAGCATATCAGCCCTATCATCATTTGAATACATCTTTATGATGTAATCTAGTGTATAAACGTCTTGACAATTCTCAACAGATATCAACAACTTATTTATTTCTCCTGTCATAGAGACAAAGCAAAGCCTACACTTTCAATGGTATGAAGTGAGATGCTGTTCATTTGTATCAAATTACACAACAATCGTATTTTGACCAAAAACTAATATTTTCGTTAGTTGCAGGATTGAGAATTATAGAAATATTCTGTACTAAAATTTATTCAGGCGAAATTAGCCTTGAAACAAGGACCTGTAATACAAACTTTTGTGTGGGAAAAATGCTTTTTGTTTGAACAAGGAAAAAGAAATATTGTACAATTCTGTAACGTCTATTGAATTGAATATTCACAGAAACTAAAAAGAGGAAAGGTCGAGTATTAATTCCTGTATTATATTCAGAGGGCTGGTTTAAATTTATTCAATTTGTTTACTAGCTAATAGATAGGACTTGCAGTGGTACTCAGCTTACAGAATGCTTGCATCATACTGTTTACATTTTTTATTAAAATATAAAATTCTAGACATATCTACTATGAAATAA
This sequence comes from Leptinotarsa lineolata, assembly GCA_015342045.1. Classification (NCBI taxonomy): domain Eukaryota; kingdom Metazoa; phylum Arthropoda; class Insecta; order Coleoptera; family Chrysomelidae; genus Leptinotarsa; species Leptinotarsa lineolata. The sequence continues at coordinate 5,964 of WOGR01002716.1, read as the reverse complement.
AGATGCAGATTCAGTGCTTCTGTTTGTGCTATGATATTGACAGTTTTATTTATGTTCATTCAAATATTAGGGGCTCAGAGATTTCGTTTGTGATGAAACCATGCTAAGAAGTTAACATATACATTATATGATAATTAATAATTCATAGGAAAAATTGGAACACTTCAAAATAGCCATTCATGAGTTTGATTGAAAACATTTTAAGTCGGAGATGAAAATATTAATTAACAATTTAGATATTATATTAGGAAAAAAACACCCTAAATACAATCGATTTACAAATAAATTCCTATACCTAATTATAACTAGTCGATGAATGTCTATAGTATAAACAATTATCATAGACAAAAGATTTTCATCGATTAAAATTCCTTTAGAAATATTAAAATTTGCAAGTTTCAGTAGAAAATCTAATCACTATTCTTGATATAAACTATAGGTTATTAAGGATTTTGAAGAAAATGCAAGATGTATCTTGAAAGCTATAAGTTGAAATGTGCATTTTTGGGAAATACAGCTAAGTATAATACCAACTAATCCTATGAGCCAAAAGAAATCACACTGGTGGATAGAATCATCTATTGAATTGGATGTTTTCGAATAGTAAAACTAGGAACAATATCAACAACCTGAAAGTAAACCACTTACCTTAGTTGTTGATCTATCCTATTAATTTTTTTAGATTTGATATCTTTTCAGCATGCAAAGCCATAAAAATGTTGAAAACAAACATTAGCAAGATAAAAAAGTAATAGCTGCAGATGCAAAAAAACATTTGAATTTCTGGGAAACTAATTGAGTTGTTTAAAAAGTAGCATTTTGATTCTGAAGCTGATAAAACTTTTGCTTGATCTAAAAAATATTTGAAAAAGATTACAGAATAAACAAAAACTTCAGCTCAATTGGAAGGATATGAAAAATACGAGATAAGAAAATCATTTGTAAAGCAATTAAAAACACCATTTACAATGAAAATAAAGAGTGATGCTTCTGTCCAAAGGAATTAATAGATTTTAGTGAGGTTGAAAAATAACCAATTTTGAAGAATATGATTGTTAGGAAAACGTCTCGACAGTAAACATTTCTAGATATAAATCACAAGCTCTTATGAATATGTTTATAAGGGAAACCATAGATTGTTGAGAAATATTAGAAAACAAAACAAGTTTCTAAAACTGAAAAATAAAAAGTCGGGAAGTATAAATGGAAGCATTAGATCTGTCGAGGCTAACTATAAGTAATGTATCTTTGCGAAGCTCGGAAGAAGAACTAGCTCTGACCGAACCAATAGCTGAGGCACATAAAAACATAATTCTTATAAACAGGATCGAGTTTACCAAGATTTGTGATAAGGATAATACTTGGAAAACTGAAAAAGTATGTTAATGTGGAAATATCAAATTACACATCAAAAATATGTAGTTTATAAGCAATAAAAACACTGTTGTTGGTTTCTCTTGGTCATTAAGATCGATAGAAATGAAAAAGGAACAGTTGAAGTAATATTCTAACTTGTGGCTCAATGAAATAATTCTTATTGTCAAATGTTGATATTTCATAAAATTTCAAAAGAAATTTGAACACCATTTAAAACCAAGGATGATAGTAAGTCTCTGAAACAGCAAATACATGCTACCTTCTTGACATTGGAGTGTATCAGAGATTACAACTTTTGTAAGAATTTTGTAGTCTTGACAATTTGTTTTAGGGTATTCTTTTCACTATTTCAATGAAATAAACGAAAAACAAATTGTATTTTTTTGGAGATTCTGTTCATTTTTGTAGTTTCATTTTCATTCCTTCCAAGTCGCCGGAAAACACTACAGCCTCTTAGACTTATTGCGTTTTTCCGCCATCTTTTTATGACACCAATTCCAAAAATCTTGTTTCCTGAACTCGTCTGTACGGGACCCTTGCTGGACGTATGTCATATTGGTCATGGTGTATAAGCTTTCACAGCCGGTATCTAACAGATTGTTTGATGTTTCTGGATTTATTAGCCGTGGTCTCAAACTGAAAATAGTCCTGGTGCATTTTTACTCATAGTAGGACTAGGTGTTGAACAGCCGACTGCCCTTGTAACTGATGTACCTGATAGGTCTGAGCCTTCTTCAATTTTTGGGAGAATCTTTGTGTTATGAAGTGCCGGCTTATTAATGTTTAAGCTCTCTTCTTTACAATTGAAATTATTCTTATGTTCAGGTAGGAAAATCAGCAATAGTAAAGGGCAATGTGTTAAAGCCCATTGAAATATTTTGAAGTTTTAAAATAATTTGTGACATGATAAGGCATATATTCCTGTACAAGTTACTACCAAGCCTAGAATGCTCAGACTAGCAAATACGAATAGTGTTGTTTGTTATCGATTTATTTGATTCATCCAACTTATTGTTTTACTATGAAAAAACTGCTTATTATTATTAATAAATATTTGTGTATTCTTGGTATTCCATACTATTGTGCAATTGTCTTTTTTTTCTCTCTCACGCTGTATATGTGTTTATTGTAAAAAGGCAAGTAAATGTCTTGTACAATATAAGTAATAATATCCAAGGACTGAACTTTGACGTACTCCAAATGTATTTGTTTCCGTTGACAAACTGTGATAATTAGAAATTGCAAAGCAGCTTCAATTGGATGTAATTTTCTAAGCCTGATTGTATGATGTTATATTTTTATTTCATAAAATAATGGAATATGCATTTAGAGAAGTAGAATTTTTATTTTGTTTCAGGTGTACTATGCGAAAAAGAAACGAAGAGCTGTCCAAATACAAGGAGAAGATACCTCAAACAAAAAAGAAAGAAAAGTATACAATGATGGTTTCGATGATGACAACCATGATTACATAATAAAAAATGGTGAGAAGTTCCTGGAGAGATACGAGATTGACTCACTCATTGGCAAAGGTTCATTTGGTCAAGTAGTTAAGGCCTTTGATCATGGCGAACAATGTAATGTCGCTATAAAAATCATTAAGAATAAGAAACCATTTCTGAATCAGGCTCAGATTGAAGTTAAGTTATTGGAGATGATGAATCAAGCCGATTTGGAAAATAAATATTATATAGGTAAGTATATATCCTAAACCTGAAAGGTCTTTCGCCAAATTAACTAATCGGCTTCGTTGAGAAGCTGGAACTGTTTGGTCGAGTTTGAATTGGAGTGCGCCACAACAAACTCTCGAGGATTGCAATTGGTTGAATAGACCTACTCATTTTTTTTTTACTCCAAAACGTGGTTTTAGACCTAGAGCCCATGGGTGATTTTTTACATCAAAACATAACATACAAATATAAAATAAAAATTCAAAACATTACCATTTTTGTATAAGATAACACACGTTAAATCATGGGTAAAAAAAATAAAATAATATAGTTGCTTTATGAAATAGTACTGGGGAGCTTATTATACTCCTGGTACCTGCAGTAGTCTTGGTCAATATCATTTTGAAGTTAGTTTTATTTCTAGTACTATAATTATGAGTTGCTTCAAATGTGCAGAATTTTATTGTTGCGTAATTGTTGTTTCCTGAGAAGATAAGAAGGAAAACAAGTCGGATAACCTGCAAGTGAGTAAATATTCAGAATATCGTTTGGTTTATACAGCAGTTGTGTCAAAGATACGGGCCGTATCACTACAGCCCGCGATCGCAATGTGTTACAGAAAGAAGAATCATGTTTTTTTAGAGCTTTCAGACTTCATTGGATTCCTCTACGGAAGTTTTATAATGAGCACACTACATTTATAAGTAAATTTCAAGGGCAGCGCGTACCTAGACAAGCGAGGGAGAGTTAGTTGGGTACCTATTTAATTCTAGTAAACAACTCAATCATAGACAGTAACGCCATCTCTCAGCAACAAGCGGAAATACCCTATTATTTTTGTTGAGAACAATTGAATCTTCCACGCCAAAACAGTCATTTTGAAGACTTCCCCAAAATGAATGAAATAGAATTCCCAATTTTCAACAATCCATTCAATTTTGAAGCTGTACAGTCACCAGTTCATTTGCAAATGGAGTTGATAGATCTTCAATCGGACAGTTTCTGAAAGAAAAATTTAAACGAGGTTAATGCTCTCACATTTAATACACATGTGATGCACTGTTTTGGAACCTTTGGCGTAGTATAGTGAATCTTACTGGAGTTTTATCCCAACACCAAACCGTTAGTTTTAACACCTCAACACGTGTTTCGATCACCAAGTGATCATCTTCAAGAGGAAGATTAATTTACACTCAACATTTCCCTCGTTATAGAAAATACTATTTAATTTTATTATTCTTATGTAATCAGTTTATGATGATGATGTAATGCTATTTCTTTCAGTTAAATTGAAAAGACACTTCATGTGGAGGAATCATTTGTGTTTAGTATTCGAATTATTGTCCTATAACCTGTATGACTTGCTTCGAAACACTAATTTTCGAGGCGTATCACTCAATCTCACTAGGAAATTTGCACAGCAGCTTAGTACAGCGTTACTGTTTCTTTCCACACCAGAACTGAACATCATCCATTGCGATCTGAAACCTGAAAATATACTTTTGTGCAATCCCAAAAGATCGGCGATCAAAATTGTCGACTTTGGAAGTTCTTGCCAACTGGGTCAGAGGGTAAGCGTAAGTTTTTATGTTTTGTTTATCATAACCAGAAATATAACATGTTTATATATGTAGGGATTATTGAACTAGTTAACCATTAACCTGAAATAACTTGAAAAACTAAATATTCAATAAACTCTCGAATGAAAACTAAGAAAAAAAATTGTCAACTGTCCAAGAAGAATTGTTGCCACATAAATTTAAAAATAAAACAACTAGAAGTGAATATATTTTCATTTGAGAAAATCCGTTTTACGTTTTTATTTATAGGGGAATAAAATTGAAGATAGCAATTCTGTCATGAATTGACTTTTTTCCAAAATTAGATTCAACATTTCTCATACATAATAATTTACTCTGTCTCATAGAATGATTATGAATATGACATGTTTCGTTAAAAATCATGTTAGTTGATATTTTTATTTCATTTTTATTAAAATGAATGAAACAGCAAATTTTCAATTCATAAAGATAATTAAGATCTAATAAATTATTGGGTTTTTAAAAATTTTGTGTTGATCCTAAATTGGGTAATTCATATATACATTATATTGATTTATTCTGTAAAAATTTTGATGGTGTCAAATTGGAGCTAATTTGCCTTCCCTTTATAAATATTGAATGATGTAAGTGGCATTAAATTGAACCAAAATATACATTCTTCAAATATGTTAGTGTTATAATATTCCTTATTTTATAAAAAATACCAATCAATTGCGACATTTTTTTTGGAATATATTCTATATGTTTGCTCAATGACAAATTTTGATCAATATACATTACATCAATATACATTAGTAGAGGAATCGTAAATACGTCCTCAGTTCGTTTCAATATAATCATATAAGTTGATTTATTAAAATTTGGTGTTAATTTTATTATTTCTGAAAAATGGGTTAATATAGTGTCATCAGCAATTGTCAAACTTGAAAAAGAGTTTAGATTAGGATTGAAACAGGCTCTAGATCAAATCTCTGACGTACACTGTAGGTTTTATTCGTTAAGGAACTTTTATGATTTCAACATTTTTTTTTTCACCATAGTGTGCGCTGGTCAGGTCCTATCCCCCGAAACATTCGGGAGGGCGCGCCACAATTATCAACCAACGACAACTCCACACACCGTGGGGTAAGTAATCATTGGGTCCGAGAATCATGTGCCCTGAGCAAGCGCAGTGAGTCAAGAATGACAGCCTTCTGCAACTGTCCGGCTAAGATTTCTGCCTCAGTGCGGAAAGCCAGTATGATTTTAAGATTCGAGAGTAGAGAGGGCATCATTCCACCAAAGACTCCAATAATCAAAACAACCATCTTGACAGAGTGGTCTGGATATAGTCTGCAGAGTTAGAAGAGAAAATC
>WOGR01002715.1:0-16949 GCA_015342045.1 Leptinotarsa lineolata | reverse complement strand
ATAAGTTTTGAGTGTATTTTATCGAATTTCGGTAACCACATGATACTAATTTATTTTATCTTAATTGTTGCAATAAACTTGAGAGCGATAACATTTTTGAATAGAGAATGAAGAGACCTTTTAAACGATATATCACAAGCCTATACTTCCCATTTGAAAAATTGGGGGTTGTACCTGTCATTAGATGGGGATTGAAGGTAGAGGTAGCATTTTTTCGTTGAAGTATGTCAAATTACAATTTAAATTTGACATGTTCAGGAATTTTTATAAAATATGTACAGTAACCGAAATAATGAATTTATTCCATTTGGCTTTCACACACTGTATGTATTTTGAAAATTCAGCATTTGGAGATAAACTTGAACATATTTCAGGGATTATTTACCGGTCTTTTGTTCACAAAATGATAACATCCTCCACAATTGCACTTTGAAAATATCTGACAGATGCCTATGTTCCATTTTTCATTCATTGAGATAAAACAAGAGGGGTTTTTCTAACTTCTATTAAAATCATCGAAAGTATCACTGTTCTCAGGTCAGCTCCTCAAAAAAAAATAATTCTGTGCGGCTATGTTCGTTCACAACACTCGAGCCTGAAGGTTTTATTTTCTAGATTCACAAAGATTATTCGAATTATTTCATCAGACATCTGGCTAGACACTGTTACCTAGCAAGCAGGTAAATTTGTCTCATATTATTACAAACCACCATAATCCGAATCGATCTTTTATATAATGTCCAGAAAGAAGCCTTCGTGAATTGCATTCGCTAGTTTTCATTCAATTTGACATCATGGGTTTGAAATATTAAATGTCATGTTCATTCCAACAGCTCATTAGAAAGTTGTTTTGATGTATACGGCTGTATTCCAATCACTTTTGAAGAAATCCTCTGGGAGAGTCTAAAGTCGTTAAACACACATTTTTAATGCAAATGTGAATATTTTACTGTGAGTTGGTAAAATTTTTCTGCCGATCTTAGCCTGAATGTGATGAAAATTTATTGAAATTTACTGGTTTGAAATCAGTTATCTGTTAACAATCATAGATACTATAAGCTTCGAAGCTTCTTAACATACAATTGGTTTACAGAAAGTTACGTTCTTGTTCTACAAAAATGAAATATATGCATTGTTTCTTTCTACTATGAAATTCAAGATCTCGTGTTCCACACATTGAACTGTTGCCTGCACTTGCTGTAAATCACTGTTGCTAACAGAAAATTCAAAAACCCCAGCTGGTAAATTTCCACACAATTTTCAACTGTGTCGAAATGGGTCGTACCTGATTTACAAACTGAATAGAAGAAAGTGATTCTCGTGAAATTCAATATTGATATGAAACCATCCACGATTTATAAGAAAGTAGTTGTTTTGAAAGAACTTTTTTTTGTGTAATTCAATGTGCATTGAAAGTAGTTCTCCTTTCAATGTATACAATATGACACACTTCAGATGAAGACACCCCTGTATTTTAGTCATTTTTGAAAGCAGATATTTGATTTTTGGTACAGGCATAGACTTTCATGGGCCGCACTTTTCACAATACTTAGCCCGAGTACAGATTGTCAAATATAGGCAGAGGTTTGAGAATTTCTGATCTCTCTCTCTCTTTCGCTAGTACCGTACAATCTGAAGAGAGAGAGAGAGAGAGAGAGAGCAGAAATTCTCAAACCTCTTTCTATATTTGACAAGCTGTAACAGCCTTAAACCCAGCCTACTGCTTTCTTGCGAAAAGGGTAAATTCTCGATGATGATGCCGAAATAAGTTATTTGAAAAAGTTGCTTGAAAATCGATTATGACCCTATATTCCGAAGTTCAACGCAAAATTCGAATTTTTATTTTTTTTTTAATTATATTCAAATCCGATTGTCAATTGATGGTTCTAAATAAAAAGCTACGATAATAATAAATTTGTAATAATGTAGGAATAAAAATGAAAAATCCTAAAAAATTAAAATTTCTTTGAAAATGAAAAACGTAATACATTTTGAAAAACTTTTTGATTTTGATTATTAGTTAAGTACTAAAAAGCCACAGAGACATCGGTCGAAATTAAATGAAAATTAATGAAGCGAATTCAACAGGAAATCAAATAAACAGTAATATTGAAAGTCAGTTCCAAATATTGTCACTCTCAACTGGCTCACCCTCAACTCTGATACATTTTTCTTTTCTTTTTCTATTATTATTGGCCACTCCCCCAAATTCTGTAATACTTATTTCACGGCAGGTTTGCCGTATTCTCTGGCCGTATTTCGTGGCCTAGACTTGTAAATTCTCTTCCTGACAGTTCCCCAGAAGTGAAAAAGTCAGGAGAACGAGGAGGCCATTGTTCATATGGTCTAGTTCTACCAATCCAACGTAACGGAAAATGTTCGTTCAACCACTCTCGAACAATCTAAGAATAATGAACGGAATCTCCGTCTAGTTGAAAGTACATCTCTTGTCGCACATTGAAGGGTAGATTTTCAATGATTTTCCATAATTCATTATCAAAATTCAACAGTCGTTCAGCGTTAATGGTATTACAACAAAGAAACGCCTAGAATGACATTGACAATTTCAGACAAGCATTTCAACAAACAATCTTTAATTTCGTCACAGGAGTTATATTATTCTGTGATTTCGTTCCCTCACTACTTCATTTCAAAGATGTCGATTAAGATGGAATGAAAGATAATAAACACAACACGAATGGTCATCAAGAAATCGAATGGTCCTGCATGACGGAAAATTAATTATTTACTGTTTATGATTTCTTACGACTCAAAATGGCGCATGAATCCGTCCTTTTTGGCGAGAAAACGACGGAAATATGAACCTGTGTGTGTGTGTTTGTGTATATTCAGACAATAGTTTATAACATTTCGCGTGACACCTGAAAAAGTTTCATTCTTTTGACGTTTGTCAATAAAAATCGACAAAATTTCGGTTCTTTACAAACAATTTTGAGGGATTTTCCGAAAAGTTCGCCATCTGTGAATGAAAGTTAACTAAATATTTATTTTCATCAATTTATAAATACAAGTTACTGACTGGTGAGACCCTTTAAAGGTCACCAATGCAGATTCTCTGTTGATAAAGATTTATTTTTTATATTGAGGAAGTTTAGAAACTTAAAAACATGGATATTTAATGACCGTTTTAAATATTTTTTATACCATCCATGATAAATATTATAGTTTCCATCAAGTAACGGGTCAGTTTATTCATAATACAAATAATTTTGCAATACAAATTAGACTCCGTATTACCACTTCTTAATTAGAATAGGGTATGAGAGGGTTAAACACTAACACCTGTTTATGTATTGCCTAACGCTGCCTTGGTATTAGGGAAGAAATAACTTCGACACAAAGCAGGAAGTAGCAAGTTAGGATATTTTTTTTAAAACTTCAATAATTTGATATTTTTTTACCAATACATCAACATATCTCTGTCAGTTCTTGAACTGACAAAGATATGTTACATTCGTTGAATAATTTTCAATGAATGTAACCTTTTGCTTTGGTTTAAAAACAAAATTTCAACATCATATTATTTCCATACTCTGAAAATATTTTCCAAATAAAATGATTTGAATTGAAAGAAATGAAACGAAAATAACCTTTTTTCAAAAAGTAACAATTTTATTGCACCTATATACAGGACTGCATTTATATACATTATTGCACTTATATACATTATTGCGCTTATATACAATATTGCTATACAATCATGGTATCTGATTTGAAAACAAAATGGTTTAATACAGAAGGTAACTAATGACTTGCTATCTATGAATTTCGGAGTTTTGTGCAAGGATGGCAGAATCTAAAATCCTAATTCAAGAGAAGTTGATAATAAATCCACTCAAGTTATTCGCATCTAGATATTTCAGATACATGGGTATTATTTAGAATGGCGGTGATTTGATATGCATATACACGCGAGTTTCTAATAAATTATAATTTAATACTGAATAATAATTTATTTAAACTGGATCAATTTTCTCTGATGTTATAACAAGCACTAAATTATATTGACTAGTATTGAGAACGACTTTCACATCGTCTCAAAGCTAATTTTTTTCGGAAAATTGTTCGATAGCAACATTGGAGATTCATGAATGCTTTAAAATTCTTCAATTCAACTGACGGCATTACATTCAAGAATGATTTGACTCAATATGAGTCATAAGGTTTGTCCGAAAAAACCAAATTCGCTTTCCAGGAACCAACTTTTGAACAGCAAAACAGTCAAATTCGAAAAACACCGTGGGAACGAATTATATTTTTTTCGGCCAGCCGAGAGGAAAATTACATTTACGAAATTACTTAATTATTTATTTTGTCTAGGAAAGCGTTTTTCAAAATCAACTAAATATAAAATATCAGAACAACGCAACTTCCGGATAAATCGGAAGGAGTCGCCTAGTTTAGTTTTTAAAAATCACAATCAGGTGATAATATTAAATTATGGCGTAAATATTAAAACCTAGGGTCAAATATTTACAAGCGAACTAAAATTGCCATCTTCTTTAACGAAAGACGGAAGTAATAATAGTTTGAAAATCAGTCTCATTAAGGAAGGCCGCCCGGAAGGCCAGACCCGAAGTCCATTGACCGTGTTCGATGGCCAATTAGACGGAGTAAAGTTAATAAACATAGATCTGCTTGAGTTGAGGTTTCAACTCCGCTGGAATGGTGTAAACTTCTTGAGGGGGCTTCCTTTTGACGAGACGTCTCCATTTGCCTCCAAGGTTCTTCCGGAAACCGCGGACGAAACCTGGACGCTCCGTTGGCAGATTTTGTACAAGTGTATCCTGCAACAAATAAATTACATCAGTCCGAGGTCGATGAGAAAACGGAAGTGAGTAGCGAGAACCACGTGAAATCGAAAGTGTAGACACAGACGCCTATTTCAAGTTAAGTTATTAGTGGCGAAGTGATACTTTTACCACGATAATCGAGCTAGCAATGCGTGAGAAAATCTCCCCTATCGCGTTGCTAGGGTTGAATATATTTTTGTACAGCCTATTCTGACTTAGGGTGCTTCTGATCGATATAGCCTCGCAATGTCATTGACCTTTGAAAGGCGGAAGCTCGGCAGTTTTAGCATTGGTGAATATTTGAATATTCTTCATGCTCGACTTTAGCACGTTTTTATTCTTACAGTTGTTTCAAACAATGAAAAAGGGATAAAACTTGTTCAGTCGCTGACTGTCTCGTTGCTCTTTGTCTAACATACGAAACAGCAAAGGACACCTGCTCTCATGGGTTCGTTTGCCCAGGACATATTTTCTTTACGCTGTTGCCAATACTGAAGGCCATGTATCATGTACCGGAAACATTCTTTTGTGTCTTGAAAAAACCCATCAAATGTGGAACCCCAATGACGTCTGCATACATGGATATTTGTCGACGTATCAGTGATTATGCAAATGTTAGCTGGAATTCACAGTCTGTCCGGCAATCGAGGTTAACAGGTTCATTTACTACTGAATGTGGCAACGTAGCTGACAAATTGAAAATCAGTTAACCGTTCTCTACAAAAATGAATTTTTATTCCACAAAAAATGTAGGCTGCTTGCTTTCTTCACCGGCTTGTTTTTGGGCCACGGCAGTAGGATTCTGAAAGTTTTTAGCATCTCACACCGAGTAAATGAACAGTTCCGCTAACTGTTTCCAAACACCGATTGCATTTCAATGAATAGAAACCTTGTGGTCGAGAGAGTTGAAAACTGAAGGCGATAAACGCGATATCTAGGAGTAGTTGCAAGCTTGAAAATTCCCAATCACCACGGTTTACCTGTTCCGATCGACTAGTTGCAAAACTAATATCGGTTATGTTAATAGTTGTGACCTCAATTCTCTGTAGCATATAACGGTTACCTTTAATTGGAGATTTTTATTTCGAAAGTCAACAATAAAAGAGAAATTCGCTAGTGGTTCAACGAAACTATTACGTAAAGATTTCTCAAGCTTTGTTAGAGACTCTCAATGAAGCGTAAATCTGAACCTTCTGTTAAGTTTAGTTTTTAGTTTATTTTACTTGAAATTTACCTGGTTGTTGTTGTACAGGAACTGAGAGGTAGGGGGTGGTGGTTGCGTCCAGAGAATTTGTCCTCGGTAGGTTAGATCCGTTTGAAGAGCCTGGGGAGGAGAGCTTTGGTGGTTGTTGATCTGGGCGGTGGGTGTAGTCTGCAAAACCACATCAGTCACGGGGTGAACACTGTTGCTGTGTTCTTCCCTCTTCCTCAGTTTGCTGCGAACAAGACGGATTGCAATCATTGTGCCGTTACTGCCCACCATTTTCGAATCGGGGCTCCGTGATGAAAAATTAAAGATAGCTATTTTGAGGCCGGTTTTTCGACAGTTTTGGCGCTTAAAGTCACTTTAATCACTGTTTGCAGCAGCACACTAAGCACAAGCACACTGAATAAATAATCCTTTGGTTTACAGTTCGTGACCGAGTCACTTCACTGGGAAATTCAATTGACTAGAATGAAAACTCAGATCGAGGGCCTAGCTTTAAACTAGCCAAACAACCTCTAAAATTTTTCAGACTACTTCGAGTCTTGCGTTGAATATGAGGCCAGACTCGGCAGTGAACGTTAATATATAGATAGTGTGACGTAGCGTAGCGTGCTGCTGGCAAACAGGGACGTGGGTCGTTTTATTTTTCAAGGGTCAAGGTTCGGATTGGAAAGTTGCTCTCATTCTCGTAAATCGTGTTACGAAACTTCTAGAAATCTAGAAAGTTGGAGGACTGAACATACGGAAAGATTTACAATACTTCTATAATCAGAGTTTGAAAATGTTTGTTGTTGAAACACTTTGAAATGACAGATTATGACTGATTTATTTGTTTTTTTGCTAATGGGTATGGAATCTTATAAACATGCCTATAAATTTCCAACTAAAACAATTTATCGAATAAACTGACAAACTTATGGTGAGTATAATAGTATGGGCTCTAAAGTCACTTACTTTAATGTATGAGATATAAGACATTTCTGTTATTTTTAATTTGATTTTGAATTATGTCAGGAACACGTATGGTCTTCACAGTTATAGTTAGTATATTGATATTATATAGAAAAAACGTGTTGTTTCATAAACTGGTTAGTAAAAACGTTGATAGAAGTTCATTCAAACAGTTCAATAATTAATCTTGAAGGGTTATTACCCAAATAGTTTTGTGACATCAAAAGTATCTGTTCAGGTCATTTGAATTGAGTTCCAAGATCTTATTTTTTTTTAGATAAAATGAAAAACCTGACAATGTCAGTAGATTATGATTTATTGTGATTTGGAATACATGAATATACATTAGGCCATTCTCCTTTTTACCCCGACCATCAGTTGCCAATTTCTTCAAATATGAATATTTTTTGTGGTGAATGTTATAAACCGATGCCAACTAGGAATCTCCGACTGAAAGTTACAAAATTTATATTGAAATTCCAATCAATTCAAAATGTTAACAAACCTTTAAACATTGGAGTTGTCTCATAATATATTATAGTTTCAGTCTTGAAACGTAATCAAGAAGAAGAGTTTATGAATGATCCTCATTCATTTGGGTTTTTAATTTGGGTTTTAAATTGATGAGCAGTTTCCTACATAGGTGAGTATGATTACGGCGATCACTATTTTCTCATGTGTAATTGATCTTTTTTCGCTTAGCATAGTACAAATACAAATATATTTTTGTCCTTGTGTTATTGCTTTGAAGTGAGATGTTTTGTTCAATATTTTAAAAATAATTTATTAAAACTGTGTTTTACTATTTCAAATAATATATCTGAGTCTGAAAACTTAATACAAAACAAGAAAGTAAATGAATTCATCTATATTGAATATAATATTAATTCAATTTTGAATATAATATTTTTATAATTTAAGTACAGTCTAAATGTTTGAAGTGAAAGTCTTATCAAATAAAAACTGATTGTCAACTTTCGAATTTTTTTTATATAATTAGTGCTCCTTTAGCCCCGTCTTCACCTACCGACATGGCGGTCGGGCCCAATAGGAGGGGAAAAGCTTGTTCGCGTCTCATGGCGCGTCGTTAGCCTCGTCACAAGGCAGTATTGTAACAGCTGACGATCGGCTTCTCTCGCAAAGAAAGGAATAACCGAACTGAAGCTACTTCGAAAAGCAGGGAATTAATTTGTTCTTGAATTGATATCGTAATCTCGGTTTCGCGCATTGGGAATTTTGCCGCAAATAATTAAAATTAAATGCGGGAATTCTGGTAATAAGGAAAACACTGTGTTTTTTTTATAATTGATCGGTTTGAAATTGTGATGAAATCGAAAATTCGAGTGAAATATTCATTAGAATGTTCATCGGGTAACAACAGAGCTTAAACAATTACATTTCCTTGACTACTTCACAGCTGGTTGCTAAGTAATTGCTGTATGATTCAGAGAGTCATTGACAATTACCTTGTGGATCATTGTGAGTACCGAAAATTGAACGACAAACAATTGTCTACACAGAAATTCAAAATTTTTAACGAAAATCAGTTTATGCTTTTTCAATGCCCAAATTCTTCTTTCATTAACTCCGGCTGTTTTTTTATTTAATTTTGATTGGATTAGAGAAAATGCGCAAGCTCGAAAATAAATTTTTGTCTAATGAACTTCCGCCAGCTGATTGACAAGAGAACCATCACCTTCTTACTCTCTGAAAACGAATAGCTAGAAAACTGTTAGAAATCGAGAATCACGAGACCAAAATAAAAATATTCTGAAAGTGCTGAAGTAACATTTTGAGCGAATTCATCATCAGTTCGTAAAAATTTTGTTAAAAGTGGATTGACATTGCCCATTGAATTACCCACAAATTGCTTACTCCTAATTTTATAGTTTAATATATAAAAGTTCATTAATTACTCTCTTCTAACAGTGCTATTTTCAATGATATCCTTCACTTTTCTGAAATATCATTATATGTAATTATTAATCATTGTTAAATAAGAATATATCATTCGAACTGAGTGAACTTGGACAAGTGTTTTTTTGACTTGTCTACGAGTTTTCCGTGATTGATCACCCATAGACTAGAAAACAAAAATAACTCTGTTTTGGAAATCGCGTAAAATAACAATAGGTTTTCTTGATACTGTTATGAAGTAGATAACACAGTCATATTTTTTCCACGAAATTATTCCATATCATGATTGTCTACGTATGTCATATATTATATCGACCAGTTTCATTTGCATTTGTTGCGATTGGAAAATTCTCAAATTATTTTTTTATCGCTTAACAGTGTCATTATTAATTTGTGTAATATTCATTCATCAAGATGTTTTTATATGTATTCAAAAAATCACTTTATTGTTAGGTTTTCACTAGACAGTTTTTCGAAAACGCAATACATGTTTTGCCATACAATGGCTTCTTCGGGCGTGTCTTTACTCCACTGTTTTTAAATGTTAGTGAAATTTTTGGAAGATTATAATAAAACTATATCCAGCTTATTGACAAGAGAACCATTACGGATGCTTTCTGAAAATGGCTTCCGAGAGGAGTAAAATGAAATATAAAATTACGAGACACGAAGTAAAAATATTCTGATAATATATCTACGTAAAATTTCGAGTGTAAACGTCGAAAGTTCGCGAAAAATATTGTAACCGATTGATTAACAAGCAATTGATTTTTAAATCATGTAAGATTGTAAACCGCTCAAAATTTTGTGTTTATTTATTCTAACAGTTCCGTAATCAATAAGATTATCTATTTTTCTGAAATACTATTATAATTATCAAGCAGCGTGTAACGAATAAATAAATCATTCAAATTGTCAACAGAGGTATTAGTTGTGGGGATTTGGTTCCTAATATTATCTAAGGCGTTAATAGCTAAATATAATATGCAAACTTTCGAGAATCTTCCCTCCAAATTGCTGATGATGAGGTGTACTCAAGTGTTCTTATTTGAAACTCTTTATAGTTTCTCAAACTTATTAAGATGTGTAGTGTTTCCACGAAATTTTTTTAAAATTTTTCTGATTTCCGTGTAATTTGGCTAACCAAATAGTATGAAATGCAGTCTCACATGAAGTCATAGATAAAATTAGGGATGTCGAGTTACGAGATGGAGAGAGTATCATTGGATGTATCCTCATTGTTTCCAAATGTCTCTAATACTAAAAACTATCGAATATTCGACGTAATTTCTGAGGATCAATGGTCTTATTGGAGAAGTAGTTGAAGACAACGTATAATTATTAAAAATCTGCATGGAAGAGAATTGCTTACAGTTCAACAACTTTTTCTACTGACAGCATGAAGATACAGCAATGGAAAACCCACCTTTCATACATGATATGCTCATGAACAGATTTGAAATGAAAGCAAAATAGAAGTTACATTACATTCCACAGACTTGGATCCGATAAGTAGACGATGTATCTGAGAATTTTGATTCAATGGTATGGGACTTTGTTTCAACTCTTAATAAAAGATCCCCGAGTATCAAGTTTACATATGAAATCAACTAGGAATTACCATTCTTGGATATTTAGTAATTGGAGGTAACCAAGAGGTAGAATTTGATGCCTACAGAAAGAATATCAGTATTTTTGCTACTTTCTTGTCCAAAAGTTTGTTACGTTCCCCTTGAGTAAAGAAAAGTGCAATATCGAGAAACATGTAGGGACATAGCTGAAAGCAGCGGGTACTCTGCAAATATTGTAGATGATAAGTTAATTAGGGAACGTAAATTTAAGGAGTATCTATCTTCGTGAATCCTCGACTTTTTAATAGGACATAGATTTAAATTTTATTGGCCTTCCGTATCAACCAAGGTACACTGACGGATTGAATCGTATTATAAAAGTGTTGAACGTAAAAGTAGTCTCCAAAACTTTTTGCTCACTTCAACATATGTTAGATAACTGATAAAACAAGATGTTGGAAAATGAAAACCTGGGAAACTTTGAAATGAGCTATGGGGACTGTGACAAAAACGGCCATACAATATAAGAAAACTCTATGAAATTGTTGAGATCGGACTATGACACTATATTTTTGAATGCCTTCGAAATTCTGGAAACAGCAAAGTGTGGCATTAGAACTGTGAACAGTGACAAATGTCCCATTCCAAACGACCTGTTCTTTACGTGCTTGTTTTAGATTTATTTTTCATTAGAGGTTCCAGTTTCACATTTTATTTAGACGAAGAGACTTGAAATTTTATGCTCTCTCTCTCTTTCCCTCGTACAGGACTAGCTAAAAAGAGAGAGAGCATAAATTCTCAAGTCTCTTCCTAGATTTGACAAGCTGTACATAGCATCATTCCAAAGTTAACACAATTTTTGAACTTCCTATAAATTTCTACGTGTCTCGTAGAATTTTTTAGTGACGGATGGTAAATCACAAAAGAACACTCTGGATTTCAACCTCCACAACTATCTTCCCGATGATTATAAATTTCTTAGTATGTCCAAATTCAAAAAATCAATCAAAAATTATCTTTTGAGCTTTTGTTTTCATTCTGTTGAAGAATACGTGAATCATTTTAAATGTTTATAATGTCAACATATTCAATTTTCTTTTTATAGTTTTATATTTGTGTTTTTTGTTTTTATATTATTTTAATTTTTATTGTTTACCTGATTATTACTTTTATGCTATTCATTGACTTGCTACAAACATTTTTATTATGTGACGTAGTGAAATAAACTTAAATAAAATTGAATAAATATTACTATTTCATGCAAAATATCTCGAATCTCGAATTAAATAGGAGATGACTAGCAGGTAGACAAAGAATTCAATAATCATCTATGAAAACAATTTCTTACAATTTTTCATGTTTGAAGATGCCCACAGAAAATAAAGGTCTATATTATTCTTTATTACCAAACTCAGTTCTCATTTATTAATCTGATATATCGGAAAAAATTTGATGGGCTCAAAGGCCTGTTCTATTCGAATGCCGCGATGTATTCAAAAGTTGACAATGTTTCTGTCTCCAAAATGCAACGATGTTATTCTCAGGAATATTTTCTTACTCGTGAAAAATAAGTCACGCCATCAGTAGCATATCAATATATTTTTTTTCGAAGAAAGTATACAAACAGTAATATAAATATTCAGGATCATATTGAATGAATAATTCATGTTCGTCACATGAAATGAAAAGTGCCCGAGAGCGCAGTTAATGACATATTTTACCTGTATAAAAACAAGTCTTATAAGAATTGTGAAAGGGATTTCTATTGAAAGACAACAGGGTATCAAACTTAGTAGTTTATAAGATTTAAATACGGAAATCATATTCATTCACAAATATACGATGATCATAATAAATATTACATAATGATAGAATTTTTGCAATACTCGAGAGAAACCTGAGAGTTTGTTTGCAGTAAATCTTGTGATGAAGGTCAATTTCCGTTGAGATTATTAATTATTAGCAATTATTCAATACACTCAAGAAAAAAAAAATGTGACTCAAAACACAGAAAGGAAGAAAAATTGACTTGCCTTGAATAAATCGATTCACCGATTTTACCATGATGAGATAAACGGATATTGAAATCAATGTCTCCTGTCATCAGGTACAAGTATAACTCAAAATCTTGATTTTCGAACAGCAGAAGATTCGAAATAACATATAATAATAAATGCAGTAGAGACATACCTGATGAAAAATGTTAAAAAGGATATTGGCATTGGAAAAACCCACAAAGCATTGATGAAATTCAATGTTAGTCATATTATTATCGAAATCAAAAAGAAACTATAAAAAATGTATTTGGAGGAAACTATTCAAATTGATGACTTCATTGTATATTTTATTTTTAAGTTACGGTTCTGACATTTGGGACATCCATTGTTAAAAAGACAAAAACAAATTGGCAATATATGCAAAAACAAATTAAATAAAATTGAATGCAATTATTGAAAATATCTCGTTGGTTCAGTTGAAACAAAAATAATGTCAAAAATAATACATAAACTCAAAAAAAAATCAAGTATAAATGAATTCATTACTGCTGAATTGATGATTCTGGATCTGGAATGGAGTAGAAGAACAAACAACCCAAAATCAAAGATTATTTGTTAATATGCTTGACAAAATTGATGAAACTGTCACTGTTATTCACAACATATCTTTGGTTAGAGTAATTTCTCTGATACCAGCTGGACACTAAAATACAGCATTAATGATGGAAAATATAGAGAGTTGAGTAATTACATATTTGTTACTTTATATCGTACAGCAATAAAAAGTTCATTAAGAAATCAAAACACTTATGTGCAATCAAGTGACGTTCAATTTGGTAGCTGAAACAAGTGCTACTTGTTCCCTTGAAAAAAAGTACTTTGACTTTCGTAAATAAAGTTATTATTATTTTTTTTTTCACCGTAGGGTGCGCTGGTCAGGCTCTATCCCCCGAAGCCCCGATACATCCGGGAGGGCGCGCCAGCATTATCAACCAACGACCACTCCCCACACCGTGGGGTAAGTGATCATTAGGTCCGAGAATCATGTGCCCTGAGCAAGCGCAGTGAGCCAAGAATGACAACCTTCTGCATCTGTCTGGCTAAGATGTCTGCCTTAGTGCGACAAGCCGGTATGATTTTAAGATTCGACAGTAGAGAGGGCATCATTCCACCAAGGACTCCAATAATCATTATTATTATATTTATTATTAACATTATTATTATTAAATTTCTTGACAAACCTCGTATACGAATAAATAAATTTGATAATCGGTGATTGCACATGAGGTTCTAGTTTTGGCTAAACTACATGAGAAATAACTATTTTTCCTAACATCTATAATGAATAAGTTTTGCTTGTGGTTCCAACTTACTGAGAGATATGTATTTTTATAACATATTCATCCAGTTTGTGTATTTGCCTAAAGTGAACTATATGATATCTCCTAGATTTAAATCTTTGTTATATATCTAATTCCGTAACTTTTTCAGTGAACCAAGTTTTGGGGACTTTGAATGGCTACCACTAAAACCAAATAGCAAATCACTGAATGTTCTCAGAATAAACGGACCCGATCATATTTTCATGGATAAATTCGACCGAATCGGAGACAACGACTTTTGGAATAGCCTGCCAATCATGGAGAATGAAAAACTAACAAACTTTTTGTAGTAATGTATACGAATGAGTCTTGAGATTTTTGTTGCTATTCCAGTTTTGCCAATAAAAAAATCTGTGAATTGTTCTCTCATGAATTTTGTGTTTTTTTTTTTATAATTTCCAAATCGTTAGAAGGTGAAATATTGCCAAATGAATCGTAATATCCATAGAAAACCGATATAAAAATAAAATATCCGTCTCTTGTTCCTAGATTTGTGTAAAGCATTTGATACAGATATAAATTGTTGTTGTTGATATATTATTGAAAAATAGAATAAATTGAACTCCTTAGATGTTTCTGAAACAATATGATTTCTTCAAAATTCAACTTGTAATTCACCACAAGGATGGATGCACATCATGCTACTTTAATTATACAGGGTGTCAATTGGAAAACTTCCCAGCCTTAATATCTTCCTTCCAGTAAACAATATGAGGAATCGAAAAAACAGATCAATTTTTTTTTGTCGAGGGGGACACTTTCAAAGACTATTAGTGGCCCTCGTGGTTCAACCCCCCAGGAGGGATAGATGTTACCCTTAGAATTTTAAATGGGAAGGGGGTCAAATGGCACATCATTTTGATTGGCGTTCAATTCTGCTTCCAATGGTACTCCGACTTATTATTTTCTGATGATCAGTTTCCGAAAAATAGCGTTTATAACTAACAAAAGTAATTATTAAAGCACCTATACTGGTAAGAATATTAGGTGGTACCGTTCCAACCCTTTAATGGGTAACATTAGCTCCAATCTCCAATTAACTTATATCGAAAAGTAGTCTAATAGTAAAACGTAGATGGTAGTAAAGTTGTGTTTAGTAAATGCTGAATTTTCAATTCGCCGAAAGTGTACAGATAGCCATCCTTTTTTGCTACTTCTGCTGTAAAATGTTTCCGCTTTCAGGCAAAAAATTTATTCGCAAATTAGAACGACGTGGTAGTATTGTACATACAGTTATACCTACTTGGCTGTTTAATGATTACTTCAATTAGTGTATAAAAGTGTAAAAATGGTTTACATTCTTCAAGACAGAATTGAAATGTTTGTAATTTATGGATAAGTTGGAAAGTGCGCACGAAGGGCGACATGTCTTTTTAACGAAAGACATCCAATTTGTAATGTGAATCACCGGCATGTGCTTGATTTAGCGAATAAGTTTTACGAAACTGGTTTAGCGACAAATAAAAAAAGAAATAACTCCAGAGTAGTAAATGAAGCAGCTCAAATTGAAGTTTTCGGAACATTTGCTGCAAAGCCCACGAGCTCTTTACGATCAGTATCAGAACAGACGGGAATGTCTCGCAGATTCTTCAAGAGCTCCACGAGAATGATTATGATAGAAGAATAAAGTTTGGTGAAATCATCTCTCATCGAGTCAATACCCCCTTAATTTTCTGTTGAACATCTGTTTCAGCGATGGGTGTTCACTTTTTCTGAATGGCAATGTTGATAGACAAAATTGTCGCTATTGGAGTGACGAAAATCTATTTATTTTTCGGGAAGGGCATAAACAACACCCACAAAAAGTTAATGTTTGGGCTGGTATTCTTGGAAATGCCATTATTGGTCTATTATTTCTGAAAGATAACTTGACTGGCAATCTGTACCTCAAAATGTTTGAAGAGACTATCAATCCTCTCATAAGCTAAAAACTCAAATGGATGCAGAAGGTAATGAACTTTTGCAGGAGCATCTGTTACATCCCCAGCAGGATGGTGCTCCACCTCATTATTTTATTTCCGTCCGACAGTGGTTAATCGAGAGATATCCGGATAGATGGATTGGCAGAAGGGGAGGAGTTGAATGGACTCCGAGATCACCAGATTTAACACCCTTTGATTTCTTTCTTTGAGGGCATCTTTAATCCGTTGTTTATTAAACACAACTTTTGATATTGAAGAACTTAAGAGACGAATCACAGCAGCATGCCAGTTAATTCCTAGTGAAATTTTTCGTAATGTTAGATGAGCCCCGAAGCGGTCAACCTACAGTAATCCAAGAAGAGGATTTGGGAACCCTGGTGGAGACTGACCCATCACAAATGGTGCGTGGGATGGCGAAAGAACTAGGCGTCAACTCCCATGCGATTTTTGATGGTTCAAAACGTATGGGACAGGTCAAATAGCTCGAAAAGTCGGTATCCTACGATTTGAACAATCGACAGAAATTGTCACGTGTCGAGGTCTGTACTTCTTTGCTTTTGCGCCCCCAAAACGATCCTTTATTGGATCGGATCGTCACGTGTAATGAAAAGTAGATGCTCTATGACAACAGGAGACGTTCAAAAGTGATTGGACATGGTTACTGTATGGTGGTCAGCGGCTGGTGTGATTCACTATAACTTTCTGCAACCGGGCCAAACCATCACAAAAGATTCCTATTGTCAGGAAATCGACGAAATGTAAAGAAAATTGCGTCAGCAGCAGCCGGCATTGGTCAACCAAAGAGGT
Source organism: Leptinotarsa lineolata (assembly GCA_015342045.1). Lineage (NCBI taxonomy): Eukaryota > Metazoa > Arthropoda > Insecta > Coleoptera > Chrysomelidae > Leptinotarsa > Leptinotarsa lineolata. The sequence continues at coordinate 381 of WOGR01002715.1, read as the reverse complement.
CCGATTCTGCTTCATGACAATGCCCGTTAGCACGTTTCACAAATCACCGTCCAAAAATTAAACGAATTGAGCGTCGAAGTTCTGCCTTGCCCACCATACGCCCCATACCTCTCGCCAACCGACTACAATTTTTTCAAGCATTTCGACAACTTCCTCACCGGTAGAACTTCCGCTGATCAGGACCAGGCAGAAATGACCATCGTCGAATCCCGACTACACAATGTTAATGCTGACGGAATTATTCGTTACGTTGGCGAAAATGCACTGATTCAAATGGCGTTTTCTTCGATCAAATTGAGTAAGCATTCACTGAGTTATGTAATTCAAAGTAGACTCGTGAAAACAGACAAAACTTTTGTAACAATCTAATAATAATAATAA
>WOGR01002714.1:0-16950 GCA_015342045.1 Leptinotarsa lineolata | reverse complement strand
ATTATTAGTATCAATGTAGCATGGAAATTGTCTACTATCTGCCCAACTGCACTTATCTTAATGAAATGTATTATTTTTCTGTAGGAACGAAAATCACTACTCAGTCCAGATGGAGATAAAGATAAAGATCCCCTCTTGATCGACCTATTGGACGAAGGACAAGAAATCATATCTAATCTACGCCACTTGAATTTAACTCCTCAGGTTTGCTACAGAGATTCCGAGCCTATTAATTTGTACCATAAAGTAGGACATGGTACATTAAATATGTACGTCCTCAGTCCGGCCAAAGACTCAAGAGAAGTCAGAGAATTCCTTCAAAAATGGAATCAAAGTGACCAAAAGTTATTTGCCAATTCCAAATCTAGTCGAGAGTTCAGTTTTCCAATTCAAAATCTAATTTCAGTAGCTGCTCTTTTAGTATGGCAACCAGCTAATCCGAACGATACCATAACAAGAATAATGTTTCCCGGAAGTTCTCCCCAGAATAAAATATTTGAAGGACTCGACAGGTTGAAGAATCTTGAATTTATCAAACACTCTGTGTGCACTGAGAGATCTCTTGTGCCCATCTCCATTACCAAAAAGACTGCCAAAGATACTATTATAGAAAAAATCACTCCCAAAGAGAGGACCCTAGTGGATAAAAAAGAAAATAAAATCATAGAAAACAATATAATACATGCAGTGAACGGTGATATCAAAGAGAAAGAGAAAATCGTAAAAAAGTCTGACTCAACAGAAAGTGATCGTAGCATTAAAACTAAAAAAATTGAAGACCATAAAATTATTGAAAATAGCGACAAATCGTTCAAACCGAAGACAAGAACTGTTAAATCAAGAAGTGACTCTCAACAAAGGAAAAAAACTGTTGAGAAAAAAGTTTCACCAACAACACCAAAAAAATCTGTTGAAAACGGAGAAGCAAAAAAACCTACCAAACCGTCACCCATAGGTACTCCTGCTAAAAGCGCAAAAGACGCTACTAACAGAAAAGTTATAGAGAGTAAAACGAAACGAGAAGCAATGGTGAAACCTCAGCAACCACCTGAACCTAAACCTAAAGTGGAGAGAAAGCCAATATCTCGTAGGCCAGTTGCCAAAAAAGCACCCATCAGTCCAGCCAAAAAACTCGTCAGTTCTGTTCAGAAACCAGATAGTATTTCAAGGAAAGGTAAGCTTGATAAAGGAGGAACTACTGATTCTAGTACAGTCAGTACTCCATCTGCTGATCAAGAGATTGCATTGAAGAAAGATCTGTCCAAACTAACACCAGAAGAAATTCAACAACTAAAAGCCCAAGAATTAGCGGACTTGAAAGAAGAACAAGAAGCAGTTAAGGAAATTGAAGCTGTTTTCAGAAAAGGGGAAACTATACCTGTACAAGATGAAGCTTTAAGAAAGGTTAAAGATGAATCATTGGATGAAAAATTAAATAAAGAGGAATATCTCATAATAGAAAAGGAGGAGATTGAACAGGAATCTATCAATGAAACGAAAGAAAATGAAACACAAAAATTAGCCAGAGATACTGAAGAATCAGAAAAGCAGAGAAAACTCAGCACAGGGGAAAAAATTGAAGATATATCACCTGAAATACAAAGAGAGGTTAACGGTGTCGAAAGCCAAGTTGAGGACATTGCTAAGACAAAAGTCGATGCTTCAGAATTACGTAAAGTTGCTAGTCTTGAGGAAAAACTAGATCTGTCGACAGATAGAAAAACAAACGAAAAGGAAGTTGACGAAGAAATCAAAGATGTAATAGAATCTCAACCTGATGAAAAAATTTCTGCAAATATTAAATCAGGAGATACTACAACAGCGCCTACATTACCTGAGGATGAAAGAATACCACTGGATGAAATAAAAGAAGATAACGGACAAATCGTTGAAGAAAAATATGTGAAAGAGGAAACAAAAGAGAAAGATATCCCAGTCATCCAATTGCCACAGAAACAAATAGATAATTTTTCTAAATTACCTGGTTCAGTAGGAATACGACTTGACAAACAGCAACACATACGAGATATTGTCAAAACACCTGACGAAGTTGCGGACCTACCTGTTCATGAGGAAGTTGATTATGAGTATACCCATGAACTAAAGGCCGAAACTCCAAAGTCCAACGAAATATTAGAAAAAGAGCTAGAACATGACCAGCATGTAGGTGATATGAAATACAGTAAAGAACATGAAAAAGAAGTAGAACAGGAAAAGGATAAAGACGAAGTTGTTCAAGAATTAACTGAGCATATTGCGAAATCAGCTATGCCAGAAGAACTCACTAATTTGATAGAAACCGGTAAAGTCGGGGAATCCCCACCAAAAGATGATATATTGAAAGAATCCAACCAAGAATTGAGAAGAAAAGATTTGAGTGATAAGAGAGATGACATATCTGAAAGTAGGCCCGAACATATCACTGATGTCCAAGAAGTACAAAGTGAGGCTGAAACATTGGTCAATAAATCCCTAGATACGAAAGAAAAAGTATCGACTTTGGAAATAGTTCAAAGCACCATCAAAGGTGAGGCTGAAAAACCAGTTGGAACCACCTCTGAATCGGAGGTGAAAGAAAAAGTAGCAAAAGAGGAAGAAGAAGTTACAACATTAAAATCTTTCACTAAGTTGGAAGATTTGAGTGACAAAGTAGAAAGTATCTCTAAAACTAAAAATGAAAATGTCACTGAAGCCAAAGAAGTTCATTTTATAAGTGAAACATCGGCTGATGGACCTCTTGATACGAAAGAAAAAGTATCTTCATTGGATACTATTGAAAAAATGATTGATAGTGAATTTGAAAAATCAATTGAAACCACTCCTGATCTGAAGACGGGGATCAAACGAGCAGAAGACGAAAGGAGTGAAGACACAAAGTTAGAATATTTGGGTGACATAGGAGAAGTTATACTTGAAACTAAGCATGAGCATATCATTGATGCCCAAGAAGTACAAAGTAAAATTGAAACATTAGCTGATGAACCTCTTGGTACCAAAGAAGAAATATCGTCTTTGGAAATCATTCAAAAAATTGTCGAAGGCAAAGTTGAACAACCATTTGAAATCGTTCCTGAATTGGAGGCTGAGAAAGAATTAGCAAAATATAATGTTGAATGTAAAATTGAACGACCAATTGAAACCACTTCTGATTTGGAGGCAGAGGTCAAAAGGGAAGAAGACGAAAAAGGTGTAGATACAAAGTTGGAAGATGTGAAAGACAAAACAGAAAGCATCCCCAAAACTAAAGATGAACAAGTTCCTGCTGAAACATTTATTGATGGTCTTCTTGAAACGGAAACTGTTCGAAAAATTATTGATAGTGGAGTGGGACAACCAATTGAAATCACTCTTGATTTGAAGGAGAAAGTCGAACAAGAAGAGGGCGAAATAAGTGTAGACAAAAAGTTAGAAGATTTCAGTCATAAGGGAGAAAGAATCCCCAAAACTAAAGATGAACATTTCACTGAAGCCAAAGAAGTTCATACTGAAATTGAAACACCCACTGATAGACCTTCTGATATGCAAGAAAAAAAATCTTCACTGGAAACTATTCAAAAATATGTTGACATTGGAGTTGAACAACCAATTGAAATCACTCATGATTTGAAGGAGAAAGTCAAACAAGAAGAGGGCGACATATGTTTAGACAAAAAATTGAAAGATTTGAGTGAGAAGGAAGAAAGTATCCCCAAAACTGGAGATGAACATGTCACTGAAGCCAAAGAAGTTCATGCTGAAATCAAAACATCCACTGATGGACCTCTTGATATGAAAGAAAAAATATCTTCATTGAAAACTGTTCAAAAAATTGTTGAAAGTGGAGTTGAACAACCAATTGAAATCACTCCTGATTTAAAGGCGAAGGTCAAACAAGAAGAGGGCGAAATAAGTATAGACAAAAAGTTAGAAGATTTGGGTGACAAGGGAGAAAGTATCCCCAAAACAGAAGATGATCATCTCACTGAAGCCAAAGAAGTTCATACTGAAATTGAAACACCCACTGATGGAACTCTTGATATGAAAGAAAAAAAATCTTCACTGGAAACTGTTCAAAAAATTGTTGACAGTGGAGTTGAGCAACCAACCGAAATCATTCCTGATCTGAAGGCGAAGGTCAAACAAGAAGATGGCGAAATAACTGTAGACAAAAAGTTAGAAGATTTGAGTCACAAGGGAGAAAGCATCTACGAAACCAAAGATAAACATGTCACTGAAGCCAAAGAAGTTCATACTGAAATTGAAACACCTACTGATGGACCTTTTGATATGAAAGAAAAAAAATCTTCACTGGGAACTGTTCAAAAAATTGTTGACAGTGGAGTTGAACAACCAATTGGAATCACTCCTGATTTGAAGGAGAAAGTCAAACAAGAAAAGGGCGAAATAAGTGTAGACAAAAAGTTAGAAGATTTGAGTCACAAAGGAGAAAACATTCCCGAAACTGAAGATGAATATGTCACTGAAGCCAAAGAAGTTCATACTGAAATTGAAACACCCACTGATAGACCTTTTATTATGGAAGAAAAAAAAATTTCACTGGAAACTGTTCAAAAAATTGTTGACAGTGGAGTTGAACAACCAATTGAAATCACTCCTGATTTAAAGTCGAAGGTCAAACAAGAAGAGGGCGAAATAAGTGTAGACAAAAAGTTAGAAGATTTGGGTGACAAGGGAGAAAGTATCCCTGAAAGTAAAGATGAACATGTCACTGAAGCTAAAGAAGTCCATGCTAAAATCGAAACATTCACTGATGAATCTCTTGGTACGAAAGAAAAAGTATCTTCATTGAAAACCGTTCAAAAAATGGTTGAAAGTGACGCTGAACGGCCAATTGAAACTACTCCTGAATTGCTCAAATCAGAAGACGAAAAGAAGGCAGATACAAAATTAGAACCTACGGAAATAGAAGAAAAAATTGAGTCAGTAATAGAGAAAGATATTAAGGACCTGAAAATCAGTCCACCCAAGTCAGTAGAAGTAAAAATTGGAGATGAACAAAAATATGACAAAATTTCCGAGGCGGAACTTGAACAAATCGATAAAGGTCTGTTAAAAGCTACAAAGGAAGGTAGAGATCACTTAGTTGAAATCGAAGAGAAACTTCAAGATCTCAAAAAATCTCAAGTGGAAATTGAAGAAGAGAAATGTCATGCTCCAATAATTATTAACGGTGATGAATCCGTATTGATTTCGAAAAGCTTCGAAAAATCTATTGAAAAGTCAACGGAAGAGATTATGGAAGATTTTGTTCACAGAGATAATGTTGAACATAGATCAACAGGAGATGTAATTGAAAAGGGGGAACTTGGCAGAAAATCGCCTAAAGAACGCGAAGAAGATGTCATCAAAATAGTAGCAAGTGTTGCTGAAGTTTTGAAATCGGATGCTCCGCTGGAAGAATTCGAGGGAAAACTTCCCATAACTACGACTATTAGTCCTTATACAAGTCAGTTCACAACAGAACTTCGTGAAACTCATATCACAACTGTTGATTCGCCGGTAATTGAATATAAGGTGATCAAAACGGATATCCCAACTATTCCTGAAGAACCTCATGTAGCTTCTGCCTTACTCATAGAAGAAGAAAAAAAGGTATCAGAAGTATATGATGCGACTCACAAAAAACCTGAAGATAAAAGGAGCAGCTTGTTGAAAGAATCACAAGAATTGATGATGGCTACTTCTAAGATCATATCTGATATTAAATCAGGAAAACCCGATGAATTGGTTGAAATAGAGGGGTTCGAAAAAGAAGCTGAGGAAAAATTTAAAAAAATTCCATCAGATGATGAATTCGTAGTCAAGGAGGAGAAAACTGAGGATGAAGAAAGTGGAACTATACACAGAATGCTGGTTACAGCTTCCAGTGAAGATGGTGGGGAAGAAACCGAAATATGTCCACCAGGCACTATAACATTCCCGAGAAGTTCAGAAAGTTCCGGAAGGAGTTCTCCGGATCCATCCCAGAGAGTATCTCATAAGTCATCTCTGGTGGAAACCATTTCTGATGCATCTATTACCGTTAAGCCAATTGGAGAACCAGAATCTGAAAAACTCTCAGGTAAGTTATTTACCAGCATCATAAGCAAATTATATATATATGCTCTTTTGCAGGTCCAGATGAAGAAGAAAAAAAGATATATCATCCAATTACAGTGGAACCTATTCAGTTATCAGAAGATACTAGTTCTCTGGAAGAAATTATTTCTGAAAAAACGACCCCTGATAAAAAATTAGAAACATCACAAAAATCATCTCAGGATATCTCTGATCTAGAGAAACTAAAAATGAAGACTCCGAATAACTTAGAAAAAGTTGATAATGAGGGTGAAATCAAAATAATTCATGCTGATAAGTGTATTGAAGACAAACATGATCTAACTAGGAAAGATTTGAAAGAAGAAAGTGAATTATCTGAATCCGTGTTGGATAAAACGGAAAACGATGTAGTCGATGTAATTGAAGATACTCTTGAGAGTAGTTTAACGAAGTCTATTTACGGCGATGATAAATATGGACATGATCTTTCTGAAAATGTAAAAACTACCCAAAATGATGTTACTGTTAGCAAAGTAGATGTCAAAAAAGAAATCTCTATTTTTGAATCAGATAATCAAAAAATTAGCGATAGACATGTAGAAGTAAGTGAGGATGAAAAACCTTTCGAAAAAGTCTCAGAAATAGAAAGTATAGTGGAAGGCATCAAAAAGTCAATCAAAGATACTTTCGATGTTGTAACTGACCATATCCTTGGTGATGAAGATGACGTTGAAAAATTAAATGAGGAGAAAAGTGAGGATGAAACCAAGAAACAGATTCTCATTGTAGAGGAGTCTGATGAGCAAAAAATAGAAAAAAAAGAGATAACTGAACTTAAACCTGCAGAAGATATAACAGAAACCAAACAAGAAGTTCAACAAGATGAAAAGCATGAAACCGATAAAATCATTGATCCAACTCAAGAATCAATTGATCTTGATGTTATCGAGATGATAACTGAAAAAACTGAAGAACTGAAACTATTGCTAGATGGGGAAATCACGAAAGCAGAAACTCCTTCAGTTGAATCTTCTAAAGACGAATCAAGAGATACTTCAAAGCAATTTGGAGAAATTAAACAAACTGGAGTCACGTCACTTCGCAGTGAAGAACTTTCAGATACATTATTGAAGTCTACAAGGGTACAAACTGAAATCGGAGAAAGTGAAAAGCTACTAGAAAGAAAGCAGGAGAAACTTGAGGTGTCAATAGCTTCTGAAATGCTTGAGAAAATTGATACTGTGTCTAACATTGGTGAAGTAATAGAAGAGACACTACCCAAATCTATAAAATCAGATACTGAATATGGGGATGTCAAAAAAATCTTGGAAAAAAAATCGGAAGTTCTCAAACGAACTGATTCCGATGTACAAGATATTGTAGGAAAAACCGATGAAATTACAGAAAAAATTGTAGATAAAGTGCCAGAAAAAAGAAATGTCTCAAAGATAATTGATTCAGAAATCCTGAAAGATAGTGCGGAAGACCCCATTGTTAGTGATGTACAAGAAAAAGTGAAAAAAAGTGATGAACTAAAAGAAATAGTCAACGATATTCCCGACAAAATAGAAGGCTTAGAGAAAATTAAAGTTCTGAAAGAATCAAAAGAGGTAACAAAAGTGAATGATGTACAACAAAAGGCATTATTGGAGCTAGATGAAACCAAGACAATGATGCAAAAATCGATTGAAGATATTTCCAAACCTGATCAAAAAATTGATGTTATGTCAACAACAATGATGAAACATGACGAAATACTAGATCGTAATATTGAAAAAATTCCAAGAGTGATATCTGATGAGGATGATTTAGTTATTCAAAGAGATAAATTAAAGGAACCATTACAAAGTGACGATGATATTACAGATATTCGTAAAGAAGAGTCAATGATCTCACAAGTTGACCAAAAATCAGTATCAACATCAAAATTTTCAGAATCAATTGATGACGAAAACAAGTCTGCATCCACAATTATCAAGCATGTTCTCCACGAAAAAAGCGAAGATCTAAAGAACACAACATGTGAAGTATCTGAACTGATTTCATCAGAATTTGAAAAAACTCATGATGATTTGACCAATCTAAAAGATGGTGTCAAAGAAATTGCTTCTGACATTATTGCAGAAATAAAGGATATTTCAAATGGTTTATTGGATAATGTCAAACACGTATTTGAGGAAACAACGTATGCTATTTCGACACGACCAGAAGACTCAAAGACTGTGACCGATTCTACTGATAATTTATATGAGGCGGACAATTTACAGAAAATAGATGATCTATTGAATGAAGTCAAAGAAGATATGGCAGATGCTACTAAAAAAGGCTTAGTAGTTGGAGCATGTGAAATTGTTGATAAACCTGTTGAAAAGGATCAAGTGAGTTCAGATCAGAAAGTTCATGAAACCACATACTCCATCGATGAGACTAAGAGAGATGATAAAGTGAAAGATGAGATTATTCACGACTATCAATCAAGTGAAGGTCAAATAGACAAGTCCAAAGATGATGACAAAGTAGTTGAACAAGTCATGCACGATGACCCACAAAAGGGTACAAAAACTTCTGACATACAAAAGGAAACGACAAGTGACGTTTCAGATATTTTTTCAGCAAAATCTGTGACAATCAGAGATGCGAAAATAGTTGATGAATTTATCATTGACACCACAAGCCAGTTGAAAGAGCCTGTTGTCCCTGATCAAAAAGACAGAACAGATGATTATCCAACGGATTCGAAAGAGTACACTGAGTCACAAAAAGAAATTCTCAGTAGTGTTGAGGATGAGACAGTCGAAAAACTATCAACAGCTATCTTGGAACAATCAAAGGTTGGTGAAAAACTTGAAAAAATTCCATGTAAAATAACATCCGAACCAGATGAAGGTTTCGAAGAACAAATGAAAGATGATACTGTCCAAAACTTTGAGACAAAAGATGACAAAACGATCACCACAGATACATTTGTTGCATCTCAAGCTTCTGAAAGGGGTGGAGACAGCGCAGTATCAGAAATTCATAAAAAGGTGGTGGTAGAAAATTCTATCATTCATGATGAGTTTACACCGTCAGATGGCACTGATGAGTCAAAAAAACAGGATTTTGATAAGTTTGAGAATATGAAAAAAGAAACGAAATTGGATTCACAATCAGAAACGAAAAAGGTGGAGACTGACAGTGGGTTAACAAAATCGGCAGAAAAATCTGAAGAAGAAAGTAAATCTAGTATATTGACAGATAGTCCAAAAATACCTGTCAAAAAAGATACAATGAAAGAAAAATTAATACAAGAAAAAGAATCAAAACCATGTGATAAAAGTGAAAATATCGATGCATCAAGCTCATCAGTCAAAGTAGAAGAAGTACCATTAAGTGATAGAAAAGTTGACGAAGCAGACCAAAAAGTTTACGAGAAAACGAGTGATTCGATAGAAAAGAAAAAATCACTTCATGATGCCACCGAAACACCTTATGTCAAGAATGAAGAGAAACGTGGGGAAGCTGATGAAAATAATATACCAGTTGATATGAAACCTACGAAATCAACAGACTATGAATCAAAAATAGCAATTGAATCATCAGATATTGAAAAATCGGTTGAGCCTGTAGAACAAAAAGAAAAGGACTCTCATAGATATTATGAGAAACACGATAAAAGTAATGAACACAAAAAGAAACTGACTGAAATAGAAACTTTGGAAATGAAAGAAGACTCTGCACATTATAAAGAAAAGTCATCAATCGACAAACATACTGAGACACCTAAAGAACTAATTGAAAAGTCACTCCAACTAGAAGAATCGTCACAGAAAAAGTCCGAACAAGATCATGAAGTGAGTTCTGATTCAATGAAAGATGTGACACAGTCTGTCATTCTCGAACCAAGTCAAATTGAGTCCAAAATTCAATTGGATGAAAAAAAAACTGAAGGTCTGCTAGAAAGTGAAGAATTAGTTATCGTTGAATCTAGTAGAACCTTGAAAGAAAAACAACACAAAAAAGCTGACAAAGAGAAAGATATTGACGAAATAGAAAATTCAGACTCTACAGAACAAGAAGCAATTGTTGCAGGAGAAACATTCGAAACAACCCAACAGTCATCAAAATGTGTGATCTCTGAATCACGCGAATGGAAAGAGACAAAAGAGTTTGATAAATATGAGCACACAAAAATTTTGAAAAATGATCTACTTCCCAAACCTCTTGCAGAAACAGTTATGACTGGAGATGGGAAAAATCAACAAGATCTGATGAAACAGAAGCAGGTTTCTAAACATTCGGGTTATGAATCTTTAATGGAAACTGAACATATTGAGGTAGTTATTAAAAAACCAGTAAGTTCGCTGGAAAAAACTCCTCGTGGGGAATTTAACGGAGATTTGGACAAAATTGAAGGAGCAGATTTAGGTGATCTAACGAAAAAGAAAATTTTGGAACAATCAGCAAAAGATCTAGAACACACTTTTGAAACGATTGAGGATATGTCGAAATCTGTGATTTTCGAAACTTGCAAAGCGGCTGACAGTGGAAAAGTAGAAGATAGCACAAAAACAAAAAGCATTTCTATTGAAGATATTGTAGATGGAGATAAACCCTCAGAGAGCGTTAGAAAATCGATTGTTTCTGAAACATGTGAAATGACCAGAGTGGAAACTCCAAATAACCTTTTAGCAGATCATTTCGAAAAATATGATACTGAAAGAAAAGATTTGTCTAAATCTGCCCTTCATAAAATTACTGATAAAAAAACAACTGACTCTGAAAAATCTGAGAAAATTGATGGCGATGGCGAGTTTGACGAAACAGTTTTGAATGAATCGGACAAATATTTGAAAGATGAAATTGAAACTGAATCAAATACCGAAATAACTCATACGTTGTCAGTAGATCTCCAGAAAGAAAAATCCGATGCTGATCAAACCGTTGATGTAAATCTACCGATGAAACAAGAAGATCTAGTCCAGAGAGAAAAAGACGACCGATTGGAAGGAGTTTCTGTGGTTCCTCAAAAATCCACTGAAATATTTTCAGAAAGTGAAGAGAAATGCGATGTCGAGAAAGAAGTTGAACACGATACAACACCAGATGAAAGTGGGAAAAAACAAGAGTTGAAATCTGCAAAAGCTCCAATAGTTATTGATGAATCTATCCAATACTTGCTTCAGTCGAGTGATTCTGCAATATTAGATGACACAGGAGAGAAAATTGAAGATGGAAAAACGGATGTTAAAAAACAATTCGATGATGGACATGATTTGAAAAAAGTAGAATTGGACACATCTGAGAAAATATATGAAAAAATGGGGGAAAAAACTGATCCTGATGAAAAAATGTCAGAAACAATACCAGGACGTGCAGTCTTACTTTTGGAAAAGCCATCCAAAATTTTTGAAGATGAGTCTGAAGCATTTTCACATACTCCTATAGAAAATGTTCCTGGACACTTAAAAAAGATATCAATAGATCTTGATCATGAAAAATGTGATGCCGAAAAAGAAGTTGCAGAAGATGAGCAACTAAAACCGTCCAAGCAAATTTGTGGCAAAAAGTCGGATCCTGAAAATACTATTCAAATGGAAATTGACCCTAACGGCAAGACAGAAAAAATTGCAATCACACTCGAAAAAACTGCCAAAGATCTGAAAGAAACATTCGAAACAATAACAGATGAGTCGGGATCTGTTATTTTCGAAACTAGTGAAACTGGAGGAAGCAAAAAGTCAATAACTGATGAATTAACTGTTCATGATAAACAAAATACAGTTGAAAAATATATTGGTGATAGAAAAATCATATCTACATCCATAGGTATCAGCAAGCCCATTTCAGAAACATCTTCTTCGAGAACAAAAGAAGTTGATAATCAAGAGGAACGCTCAAAGCAGATACAGCTAGGCCAAGCATGTACAGATTCACACGAAGAGGAACATGAGATGTCACAGGAAATTAAATTTGAGCAACCTGTCAAACCTGTTGCATTCGAGAAAAGCGATGAAGAAACTATGGAAAAGTGTGATAGAGACTCAACTCAACCAGTTTTTGCAGGAATTGAGGAACATTTAGTGAAATCTGAAATCTCACGAGCTGGGCCCTCCATTTCAGAAAAACCAATAACTGATTCGGAAAACGATAAAGAGTCCCAAGAAACTCTTCTCCATGAAAAACATATCCCTGGTGCTATAACACCTCCCACTGTTCCTGTGAGTCCCAGTATATTAGAGGAAACTACAAAACTAACTGTAGGTCCACAAGTTCCGATGAGAGAAGTTGATATAAGAAGTGTCACGCCTGTAAGTGATGATTCTGAAATTATAGGTTCAACTCAGACTGACATATCAGAACGAACATCCAAAGTTCTTTTAGATAAGGAGAGTGATGATGAAGATCAACTGAGTATTATGTCACAAGTCGCGCATTCAAGAGATTCCTCTCATGGCGAATTTGACGATGATTTCAGAAGAGTTGATCCTATGAGTATGTCTATGTACGGATCTTTACCTGAAGAAACGAGTACTGAACAAGAGGTAGAGCCAAGTTTTTTGTTTGAAATCACTAAGGCCAAATACCCCACACCTTCTGTAGATAAGACTGATGAAAAATTGACTGAGAGTAGTGATGAGACTAAGTCCAAATCAACCCATATTAGTGAAACGTCTTCTTCTCCAGTAAGCCAAGAAAAAAAAGACCCAATTACATCTTGGGGCAAACCATTAGGGTTACCAGCTCCTACGTATTTATACGAGATCACACAAGCCAAATTTTCTACACCTAGGCACGATATCAACGAAGATAGATCTTGTCGAAGAGAGACAGTGATCCAAAGTGAAAATGAAGACCGAGATGGATATCATTCCAGATCTCAACCTACGGACATGATGACTGCTAGTTTTTATGGTGATTTACCTAGTGACGAGAAAGATCCTCTTTCGGCTTGGGGTAAATATACTTACTTATCAAATACTCAGCTCACAAAGTATCGAGCACCTTCTCATTTTGGTTTGTGGCACGATATTATTTCTCATAATTTATAATTCAATATTTCGATATCGTTTTCTCATATATTTCGATAGGAAGGTAATCACCATAAGATTTGTCTTACAACTTGGATTTTTACAAATTTGTAAATGCCAAATTTTCAGACCTACCGACACTGCCTATCAGGTATCAAAAGTTGCAGGATCTGGTATGCTTTGTAGTATTTATTTTTATTGTTATTGTCGATCAGAATACCATAGTTTGAAGTTATTGCTCTATTAACTGAAGTCGATTGTAATATAATTTATTGTGATCAAAGTGAAATTTCTGAATCTCATATATAAGCTATTATCTATTTGTGTTTTTACTTATTCATTCTAGTTCACCATGATAGTGTAGGTGTGGTATTTACTGAATAAAATGCGGTACGATTCATTTTAATTTGTACTATTAATGATTTTCTAAATGCGACAACAGTAATTCCATCGATATTTGGGACTGAATCAGCCGGACATAAAAACTTCATGAATGCAAAAGGGGAGAAGAATATTCATAGCGAATTATCTGAAAGAACAATTCGTTTAGGCCAGTCTCAACACACCTAGACTGTAGTTTAATGGACAAGGGGATAAACCTATCAGAAAAGAACTACTCCCCTGGCTAACACCACGAAGGGCCTTGGATTATATCCAACAAGTGTCAGTACAGAATTTTTCACAGAAGTAATTACAATTACCGGAAACCATTTTCAAATTTTGAAACACACTTGCAGACCGGTTTCTGGCTATTTGGCCACTTGTCAGTGCAAGGCATTGTCCATCATCAACAGGGAGTCGATCATTTCCCATAATTGAAAATCGAATTATTTTCAGAGCATCAGTTATCAAACTAGCCTGAAGCGAACGACAAACAATATATTTGTCATCGCCCCATCTGCCAGCGCATATCCGAATCGCCCAATTTCTCGTACAAGGAAATAAACTTCACATATAGTTAGGGGGCATACTTAACCTACATAGTGGGTGACTTAAGACTGGTTTTCAAGTATTCCCTCTTACTATATGTGAAAAATATTCATGGCAATAGATTTGTGTCGACACTACCACCGTAATTAACGATTAGCTAGTGGAAGTGAAAAGTTATGACAATGGAGCAAGCAAATCCGACCAAGTTATTACCCGTCAAGAAGAACAAAAAGTATATACACGAGAAGAAACCTTGTATAAATGGGAAGAAATCCTGCAAAGATCTCATTGATTTCTTCAGAGTTTAGAATCGATTATGCTGTACAGATTATTTTCCCAGTAAAGTTCATATACCCTGTTTAAACCGATTCCTGGTATCAGTTGTGGAATTTTGGTGGTTCAAATGGTATAACAAGAAGTACTGATTTTATTTCCACATAGATATATAGAAGTAAATCAAATATGTATCCGTGATCATATCCCCCTAGAAAAATAAAATCGTAGTATTTCCCACCAAAATAGGATGTTGGTATGAGAAATGAACTGCTGAATCCAAAAATATATGAATATACAAGGTGTTCCATTCGAAATTGTGGAGTTAGGGTGATTTTCTGTAAACTTAGAAAATATTTTCGAATCAATTGATCCAAGTTGTCATATACATATAGTATCAGTCGTTAATAATTATCACAAAAGTAAAATATCGAATAAGAGTTATTGAGAAAAATATGAAGGCAAAATTATCGTACCTTATTGAGGAAATATCGAAACTGATAGAAGTCAAATAATATCTGTGTTAAGTGTAAACTTCCACGGCCGAAGGCAAATTTTTCAAAGCTATTTTCGGGGTTTGTTTGCCGGGCTCTGCATGATGTTATGACTGACGATTCGTTCATGACTGCGATATTATTGAAGTATCTGCTATGCGGACAATTAGAGCACTTTGTCAGATGCCACTTCAGTGTTCCCGTCATCTTGATAACTCATTTTTTTGACTTTTTCTATTCGAGGTTGAATAAACCCAAGTGATGATGAACTATATATGCGTCGCGGATACAATTTAATCACACACTTTTGAGAAAAAAATTTTTTTCATCAACAAAACAAGTATAAATACCGTACAAAGCAAGATTTACGTACTCATAAAGACGCTAGGACCATTAATCAAAGAAAGAAGGGACCATCTGTTTATATATCTCAAATCTGCATATTATAGGCTTCGCTTGGCTAACCAAAAATCGTATGTGGTTAGTTAAATGGTTTGATGTGGGTGATCACAGAGGCGCTTAAAAATTTTGCAATTTTTTTTAAGAGCTTTTGTTTTGTTTTCGTGCAATGTTCAACTAAATAATTTTAGGAAGCCATATTTTCATGATCACCATTTGTTTTGTGATTCAGGATAATAAAAATATCGAGAATTGGACAAAGACTTGTTTTGAGTTAATTAATGACAGCCATAAATCCTTTATTCGAAATTATGAATGTATAATATTAATTAGTAAATCTTGCTAAAATATTGCTTTCAGTTCCTACATTGCAAACAGACTTGATTTCTATCATTTCGTAAACTTCATTTGATGAGGTATAAATCATATCTACTGTTAAGTTTGAGATGTTCAGTTCTACTACCATTTCATAATAAACAAACATTTCCAGGAAAACCTCTTGGTCTGCCAAGTCCCGCTCCACCAAATGACAATAAGGGAACACCAAAAAAAGAACGAAAACTTCCACCAAATGTAACCGCTAAGAATAAATTGAACGACGATAGGAAAAGGTCTGAATCGCCGTCGAAATACAACAGGAATAAAAAAATTGTTCCAGTTTACGTCGACCTCACCTACGTCCCCCATCATGGCAATACGAACTATTCCTACGTAGATTTTTTCAGAAGAATAAGGGCAAGATATTACGTATTTTCCGGAATAGAACCTAGTCGGGATGTATATAATGCTTTGCTGGAAGCCAAACAGACATGGGAAGATAAAGATTTAGGTAAAGTATTCACTTTAATGGAATAGTTATTTCGAAGAATGAAAACTTCTTTCTCGATGCTGGTTTGATTTACAAGTATCATAAGTTATGTGGTGCCAATAGCCAGTACTTCATCAAATACGCCAGAAGAAGTTACTGTATAGTGGAACGAGTGTATGCAAACAGTTTTCTATAAATGTCAAAGTGAAGTGTTATTAATACGTTTATCATATGAATTTTTCTAAACATACCCTTCATTCCTTCACTTATCTCATTAGGTATGTTATGGAATAATTTTGTGAACTTCTTGTTTATTATTATCTTTTATAAGCTGAAAACTTTATATGAACTTGTCAAATTTTCAGGTCAGCATTCTAATCACCGGACAGAATCCTATTTATAGGTGACTTGCCATTCTTGTTGAGTAAATTTGCAAAAAATAAATAATTCGAATGATTTTATATAATGTTCAAAATTATATGATTAACTGCATGAAAAACACTGTAACCTTTCCTTTATTTCTTATTTCTGAATCATTGATAAATCTATTGAAAAAATATTTCTATTCTTCATTTGGTTCATCTAATTATAATATTTATGGGTCTATCGCATGTGTCTCTTCTATTTAATATATTTGCCGTTGACTATATCATCAAGTTGAATATTCAAGAAATGGAGAAATAAAAAACCAGACTTTTTGAAAATGTTTCTTTGGATAAATAAAGAAATTTTCTTGAGGCACGCTGGTTTTTCGGAAGAGTAATATAATTTATGATTTTTTTGCTGGTATCTTTTTGGCAACACTGTTTTTGACAGATCACGCGTGAATCGTGTCTTGTGTCATTGCCAAACTTGTTCAGTTTGGTCTATAATTTAACCATGAATCGACTTACGGATGAACAACGCTTGCAAATTATTGAATTTTATTATCAAAATTCATGCTCGGTTAAGAAAGTGCATCGTGCACTTCTTCCAATTTATGGGCAGTTTCGTCGGC
>WOGR01002713.1:0-16951 GCA_015342045.1 Leptinotarsa lineolata | reverse complement strand
ATAAAGGAGGGTTTTATATACATAACTTTCGATTGGGTTGTTTGGATACTTGAGTCCTGGGAGGCTCTTGGGGTGGACCGAAGTATGAAGAGTTTTGGTCACTGTTTCGCGAAGTGAACGCGGTATTTGGAAGTTATTCGCCTCTTATTTGGCAAGGTGCCTTGAGTGAAAAAAGGTAGCGTGCGAGGTCAATAGTGGACCGGGTGAATTTTCTGCAGTGTCAGAAAGTTCGAGAGTTGTCGAAATACGAGGGGTATTTCAAGACATTGGTTCGCGAGGTGGTTCGAGAGAGGAATAATCGCATTATGTTTGGTTAGCTGACTTGAGGTGGAAGGTCAGGAGCGTACGAGCTCAGAAATACGTTGGATTGGATTTTCTATGGAGCTCTGGTGAATTATTAGAGAATTCGCGAGGGGATTTTGGTATTGGTGTAGTTTTTCGCGGTATATTTGAATGAGAGGACATTTTTGATTTCTTGGTAAGAGTTTGGAACAGTTTTGGGAAAAAGTGGCTTTTGTCGGAGACCTCAGGAAAGTCCATTTACGTTTTGTTGGTGAGCGTATCTAGAAAATTCTCATCTATATTGTATATAATTTTTGCATGTTATATGGTTTTACATTTATTCGAATTGGCACCTAGGGTGTTGCTGGAAATTGTCGTATGTCTGCGAAACGGGTTCCCTTTTGCATGATTAGGATAATTAGTAGGAATATAGTGTCTTATGCGCGTTATACAGGGAGGGGCGATTAAGTGAATCAATCAATCATCTCTCACAGTTGTAGTTCATTTTGGTTTTTAGTAGATTTTTTCAGAGGAATAATCGTGGCAATTTTTACAAATTTTAGTTTATATATATGTTTCCACTCGGGTAAAATTCTATATTTTATTATTTGTTTCCTCCAATAATTTCACCTACTTTATCTATTAATAAAAGTTGGTTTGTGGAAACTCTGCCAATATTATTTCATTTCCCCCAAACCCATAAAAAATCCATGCATTTGTGAAGCCATGGTGGAACGTAGCCTCTACGAAAACTGGTGACAAAATTAAGCCGTCCCGCTCGGAAGTAAATATGAAAGTAAGTGTTTCATCTGTTGACCAAACTATTTGATTCTCAATCCGTGTGATCAGATCGGATTTCTAACTTTTCTGATCTCATGGCAGCAAATTCCGAGCTACCAAATTTAAATATAAAAATAAATTCCTTCAGCTGAACGATCCCATATACAGGGCGGTGTATTTTCGTGTGCGTAAATAATTAATCAGTTAAGATAATTATAAATCATTGGATGTTATAAAAGGGATCGTTTCAGACCCGATGGTCATCTATTACAGTACTATCAATACAATAATAGTAATGATAATACTTATTTTCTGTTCACATACTAAACTGCTAATCCAATCTAAAAATATGAAGAACAGACATGCATATATACAATAACAATTTAAAATAACATTCAACTTAAGTTTGGATGTAATAGTCCTGCTTGAGACTCATGAACTCACAAAGAGTAAAAAGCATGTCTCTCAAGAAAGCACCACGGTGACTTTGAACTTGTGGTATATAAAGTTTGTCCCTACATATCTAAAAGTTGGAAATTCATGTATGTTTTTTAACATGACATGCAGCTTCCAGAAAGTATAGAGTAAAGATTGAAATGATTGATGATATGCTTTCATAAAAAAAATATGGGATGACACGAATCAGTATGTATGAAATCAAACAAACTTCTGAGGATACGTTCTTGACAAATTAGTAAATGTTCAATATTAGTACAGTTTCTCCAGCACAACAATCCATATGTCAATTTAGAATTCACACAATCATAATAATACATATTTAGGCTGGATTCGGAGGTAACTTTGTTCAATTGTAAAACTATAAATGGGAGAGAATAGTTTTAGCAATCTACTTTTACATATTCATACAAAAAATGTAGGAATCTTCCAAAGAAAGGAAGAAAGCAATTAATTTCAAAAAAAAAATACAAAGATGTGTAGGTCATGCAGAGAAGTAACTTTCAGACACAAACTGGAAGAAAAAACCCTCTCGGAACAACTACTTTCATATAAACGTTGAATATAGATTATACAAAAGAAAAAATACTTTCAAAACAAATACTTTTATATGAACATATGAACACTTTCTTCTATTCAGTTTTTACTTCAAACATAAGTTATGGAGTTGAATTAGATATCATTCACAGGATTGCTACACAATATAGGTCACAAAAGAGGTCAATTTTCACTTATATGTAACACTGGCAGACATCGAATGTCTGCATCGAAAAAAATCACGCTTACCTGTCTGCATCGACAAAAATCACGCCCGATTTTTTTGGAAAGGTACCACCCACTATTCCCACACCAGAATCCACAATGCTGGAAATTACTTTTCAACAACGTCTAGTCTGGCGAATTTTGAAATAGCTCAATATCAACAAGGCGGTTTGGTCCTAATAACGTGCCCGTCATCGTACTTAGAAAATGCGCAAATGAACTCGCACCAGTATTTTGCAGACTTTTCAAAATGTCTTACAAGAAAGGAGTTTTTTCTTCCTGTTGAAAGATTGCTCGCGTTCAGCCTATTCCCAAAAAGGGCAAGAAAAATCTTCCAAATTACTATAAACTAGTCGTTTTGCTATCGGTGATATCAAAAATCATCGAGGAAGCCGTAAACTACCATATCCTTAAATATTTGGAAGGCTTCAACATCTTGAGCGATCATCAATGTGGCTTTCGGAAACAATGATCAACAGGCGACCTTCTATCGTATGTCACCCATATTTGGAATAACGCAATCGAAAAACATGGAGAGTCAAGAGCTGCTGCGCTGGATATCTCTAAGGCCTTTGACCGTGTGTGGCATGAGGGTTTGTTGGCCAAACTTCGATGATATGGCTTGTCGGATCATTTCTGTGTATGGCTCTCCAGCTTCCTGGATATCTCTCGAATACTTTTTCCATCAACGCTGTTGTTCCCCGGGGTTCCATATTGTCTCAAACCCTCTTTTTATTGTAAATCAACGACTTATTGTAAAAAACCAAGTATCCAATATATTGCTTTGCTGACGACAGCACACTTCTCCCATTTAATTTGGATTCCAGGACATCGACTGTGTATGCACATCTTCACCGGCAGCAGGAAGTTTCATATCTTAATGAGGATCTAGAGGTGATTTCGATATGGGGTGAAAGTAACCAGGTTCAGTTCAATGCCACAAAAACCCAGGCATCGGTTTCCTCCAAAAATGAATGTCTCCGAACCGGATATATTGTCAGGACAGATATTTCCGCTTTGATAAGTTTGTTGGGGGTTATAATGGACACCAATATGTTTTGGCGCAATCATGAAGCTGAAAATGCAAAGGCTGCTTCTCAAAAGCTCTGAAGACCATTTCGAACCAGAAAACTGTACACACCTCAGCAACTTTTGATGCTTTCTAAAGCTCAGATCAGACTTTCCTTGGAGTATTGTTCTCATGTATGGAGCTCCGCCCCTAAACATACTCTGAAGCTGCTGGATTCCATTCAAAAAAGAGCCATCCGTCTGATTGGAGGCACTAATTAACTTGATAACTTGATAGTCTGGAACATCGAAGAAAGGTTAGAGGTTTGTCTCTCTTCTATAGATATTTTCACGGGAAGTGTTCAAGTGACTTGGCATATTTGATCCCACCAAGAGCGGTACATGTCAGAAATACGCGATGGACTGTGGCTGCTCATCGTTCTGAGGTTCAACTCAGTACACCTCGCACTTCACTGTTCAAGAACTCTTTCATTTGGAGAACTGCGTTTATGTGGAATAAACTTCCTGACAAAGTTTTTTCGAATGGTTTTGATCCAATGTGAATCGCTACGTTCGCACAGGCACCGATATTAGAGCGCCTTAAGGTTTTTCCTGTAGTGCTTGTGTTTTGTCCGTAAAAAAAATAACATTGAATTATACAAAAAACACTTTTTCCTATTTAATATGAGTGTCCTGTGTTAGCCTGGTATCTCCAAAAAATTTGAATTTTTTCTTACACATGAATACTATGAACTTAAATATTGAACGAAACTCATTTTTTTGTGGAGGAAAATCAGATTTTAATCGATCTTCTTCTGGGTATTTTCACCTTCCACAGTCTGAAAAAATATGAAAATTATAATGGAGAACTTTATACAGGTGTAGAAAGAGCAAACTTTATAGTTTACCCCGATAAGTTACTGTGTAAAATCAAATTATTTTTCACGAAGAAAAATGTCCTATTTATCAGTAACTTGTTTGTGCTCTATCAGAATAAAATACATCATATTGGTTTTCTGAAGGTTGAGTTCCAAACCATTTCCTGTACACTAAGTTTTTATTTGACTTATGCAATAGGCGTACTTTTCCACAAGCTGTTATCACTCACCGTCTGCGCTGTGAAGATAGATTGATAATCTTCATTGGTTCATTGGTTCAAACTAATAAAAATTGAATAACAGAAATTGGAACTTCCGGCGTAAAATTAATCTATTGAAAACACTAAGAATTAGTCTTCTCCTGATGATGTTAACTTGGTTTGGGAAACGCGTGTCGAGAAATTGCATATTGGTTCTGGTATGGAAAGAGTGTTTCAAATAGATTTTAGAAACTATTTGCGATATCAAAGAATTTGACAATGTTGCCGAACCTTTTTTCGAATTGATCAATGGTGTATATTATTTTTCAATAGTCTACTCCAACTTCAATAAGTACATACTTAATATGTTGCTTTTTTAAGTTAACAAAGAAACGTTATTTTCAATATTCAATAGATAAAAAAATTACAAACTAGCAGGAAACTCAAAGTCTTATCAGCGAAATATTCTTCTACTAACGGAGAAAGTAACATATTGATGATTCATAATTTGTATTAGAATTTAATTATAAAGCTTAAAGTTATTTCTACATATTTCTGTATAAAAGTGCCACGCGCGGGAAAAGCGTTTTAATTGCGAGTATTATGAGAGTGATTCCTATCAATAGTTTCGAATAATAACATGTTACTTTTTAAATATCTATAGCCGCACGTAAAACCGATTGCTGGCCTGGCGACGCATCCCGTGGCTACGAGTTTCCATGCGCTCGTTTGTGCTCTTCCCACTGGTTTGGCGTAACGCTATCTCTCTCGCCACACTGAGTACATTCAGTTGTGTTTACTACAGTATACCTAATCTGTGTTTTACTAAATAACTATTTTTTAAATAATTGAAAATAAAATATGTCTGACAGTGAATTGATGGATGTAACCGTTACTACGTGGTAAGAGATGTAAGAGATCATCACGAGAAATTAAAATTTTCTGTTTTTTACCACTTTTATTTGTAACTAAAGTGCGTGCTGTTTCGTCCTATGACATTTTCAAACTTATACATTATATACATTATACATTATACAACCTTATAGGACGAAACTGCAGTAACATTAGTAACATTATACAATAATGTATAAGTTTGAAAATGTCTCTATAGGACGAAACTGCTGTAACTTTAGTTACAAATAAAAAGGGTAAAGGGTAAAACAAAAAATTTTCATTCTTCATGTCTGACAGTGATAATTTAGAAGGTGAGCAGACTCCTGCAAAGAAATCAAAATCACACTATGACACACAATCAAGTCAGCAGTCAGTTGATTATATTTTTATATTTTATAATTAAATTGTGCATTTATCTGTGGATTAAGCCTGCGTATATTTGGTCTGTCTCAAGAGTCAGTAAATGTAAAATCTACTCTCTTGGATTCACACAATTTTCATAGTAGGTATATAATATTTTCAATTCAATTATTAATTATTTTAAATTTCATTCTTATGAAAAATGATGCACTGAAACACTTGCTTGAAGAATACATTTCATAAAGATTGACAAGATTGTATTTAAAAATCAGCTGATAGCGAGTCGCGTACAAATGTTTTTTTATTTAAATTGAAGGGGTTATATTTTATTAGGAGTGTTTAATTATTTGTTATTAACAGGAACATCAAAAAATTCATTAAATTAATAATTTTCTAATTATGTTGAAATTTATATTGAAACATTCATTATTGATATTCATAATTTAAGATCTTTAGTAATATATTTCAATAACTAGCTAATCTTGAGTTTACTAGTATATTAAAGCCACATTAAATTTTTTTTCATGAATATTTTGATTACATATTTCTTATAAATATTTCAGTATCCAACAATCACTGGGTTCACAAAAATATTGATGTTTCACTTCTGCCAGGCGTTACGTGACGACTCGCCATTTTTTTCAACAATAATCACACATTTTTACACACTTAAACTTGTGAAAGTGAATATTTTCTTTTCAGTGAATATTGCCCTACAACTACATATGTGACTTTCAACGTATCTATAGTATATATACCTTATGGTGCATGCAAATTTACAACGATACTAGAATACGGTAAAAATGATATTTTACT
This sequence comes from Leptinotarsa lineolata, assembly GCA_015342045.1. Taxonomy (NCBI): domain Eukaryota; kingdom Metazoa; phylum Arthropoda; class Insecta; order Coleoptera; family Chrysomelidae; genus Leptinotarsa; species Leptinotarsa lineolata. The sequence goes on along the minus strand of WOGR01002713.1, from coordinate 10,515 downwards.
GAAATATTTGTATCTGCATAGTCTATTTTTATACATTTATATGCCTGATAAGCAATAGCTGTAACTTCAATCACAGAAATATAACGTTCAGAAATCGTAAAGGGGGAACCTTTCAATTCAATGAATCGAATTAAATTCTCAGAGTGTTTTAGTTTTCCACATGTCAATATTTGATTTTCTTTCACTTTTCTTCTCTGCAAAATGTCTGCATATCAGACTGTTCAAAAGTTTCGAATAAAAATGGAAGATAAGGTTACAAGTTTTCAAAACATTGTTAAAATTTACTCTTGATATCATTCATTCAAAGTGTTTTCATTAGAAAAATTACTCAACTGGGGTAACTTTCAAATTTTGATGATACCATTGATTTGAAGTTTTTTCATTAGAAAATTTACTAAATTGGGGGCAACTTTCAGAATATTCTTTATTAATGTCCAATCATAATAAACATTCAAGAAATATTTTCAAAATTTTTTCCCAAAATGAAAGCTACTAGTAGACTTGAATATATACAATCCTTTTTTCTAACAAAACCATCCAACACACCAGACTAATACTTTATTCAGACGTGATGTTTTCTAACCAACTTAGCAGCATCATCATCATCATTTAATTACTTGTAGCTGTAATTTATTTGTAAGGAAATAATTTTATTCATCTCATGACGAATTGGTTAGAAAATTACACATCAGGAGAATGTGCTCCACTTCTGGAAATGGAAAAGCAAGGGCGGATTTATGAGAGGTAATACCCTCCCCCAGCACCCCCGACATCAACTGGTCTTTATATCTAACAGGGTAGACTTTCCAGACACACGTTAATGATTTCGGGTAGAAATTCAAGGGAAAATTTCTGGTAAAAGTTCTTTCTAATTTTAACAGTGAGATTCATACAAAAGATAAACAATGGACAATTTGAAATGGGTCCTTTGTCACTTTATATTTCCCGTGCCACATTTTGCTATTTTCAGACTTTCGAAAGCACCCAAAAATCTAGTGTCATATATCGATATCAACAAATTGAGACAGTTTTCATTTATTGTATGGCCGTTCTCTGAAGCGTTTTGGGCGACACTAGATTTTTCTGGTCTCCAAAATCGGATATGTGCTACGTATTCTTTGAAACGTGTTTTAATAGCTTGCTTAGCCTAACAGATGTTTTTTCTCATAGTCCTCACAGCTTATTTCATATATCCCCGACTTTTCATTTTCCCACATCTTGTCTTTAGGGTTACCTAACATTTATCGGGACGAGAAAGAAGTTTTGAAGGTTACTTTTACATTCAACTTCTAGAAAATTCGATATAATCCGTTACTGTTTCTTGGTTGATATGGACGGATAATGAACTTTGAATTGATGTTTTTCCGAAAAGTCGAAGGATTACGAAGATTCTTGAATAACTTGTTTACTATATTTGAAAGATACGTTCTCCTTTCAGCTCTGTCCCTGCCATTTTGTATTATGTAAGCTATCAGGAATATATATTATTCTATAAACCTCAAATTCTAGACTCTGGTTACTTCTAATCACCAAGCCATCCAAGAATGGTAACTCCTTGTTGTTTTCAACTTCTTATGTGAACTTGATGCTCGGAACCTGCTGTTGAAAGTTGAAATAGTCAGCTACCTTGGACTTCTTTGTGTCAAAAATTGCAAAGATAGCATCTGCATTTCGGATCCAAGTCCGTGGAAATTAATCTTCCTGTTTTGCATACAATTCACATATGCTCATTAACAGATAAGCTATAAAGGGAGAGAGTAGGTTTCCCATTGCTGTGCCTTCGTGCTCTCTGTTGTTGAACTGAAATCAATTCTGTACCTTTCGAATTTTCATTAGTTGCATATAATCTTCGATAACTTCATTGAGACCATTGACATTCGAAAGATCCCTCGAATATTCAATAGTCTCTGGTACAGGAACTCTTGGAAACATCGAGGATACGTCAAATGATAATGAAAAAATCTCCATCTCGCCACTTCACATCCTCAATTTTATCTATGAACTCATGTGTTTTAATGAAACTTTAACCCAAATTGTGAGATTGAGAGTTTCAGGCTGCGGGCACGAAAATGGCGACGGCGAGCGATGGCGAGGCGACGCGACGCGACGACGGCGATGCATACAACGACAGTGGTGGCGGAGCCTGGCGATCGAGCAATGCACGGGCGGGAAAGGAGCAACGGCGGCGCGGAAGCGACGAGAACAAACTAGTGCGATTAGATCACACGCGATTACAGTAGTGTGTTGTGTTGAAAAATATTATAATACCAATATCAAATAGAAATTGATAATGAAGAATTTATCTCGTGTATTTGGTCAAAACCTGCTCTACGGGACAGTAAGAATGCTCACCATAAAAACAAAAAGATTTAAAATAAGTGTTGGGAAGAAATGAAATGTCATTTTGGGAATGTAGAAAGTATGTTTATTTGAACATACCTATCTATTTAGAAATTATTATTTACAAAGTACTTCTCAAATTTTTCCTGCGGTTACAACACGGACACCCGAATAGTGGATTGACTTTGATTATTATATTTGAAGTAATAGAAGCGAGTTATAATATATATCTATTTATAAAATATTACATAATATATTATTTATCGACTTACCTTAGGGTTAAAAATAGTTTTTTTCTTATTTTTTCTTAAATATAATCAAATGTGTGTAAATTCATTCTTGTATAGTTGTAAAATTTTGTTGGATGGCACCTTAGCTCGTAATAAAGGGTGACAAATCGGCAAAATTTCTTCATTTATTGAGTGAACACCATCTCTAGGTAATAATAACTCCGTTCTCATTAGTAGACTTGACTTCAATAGTTCTCTTCGACGTAAACTTGTGTTATGACATGACATGCTGCTCACAACACTACTCCAGCACGACTGATCGACCGAAGTTTGGTGCCCACGCGAGATACTTCTCATCGTCCCCCGCTCGGCCATCGCGATTTTCGTGCCCACAGACTCAAACTATTGAGTTAGCCATTTTGCAATTTTATAAATAGGCGAACCTATGGCGGAGACAATTGGTCGCACCGTCTTGCTTGAAATGTGAATTTTTTGTTTGTTTTGTTAGGCATGTTCAAAGTCGGTGGGATCAAATTTTGATATCTTTTTGAGGGTGTTCTTCACTTCTGAAACTAATCAAGTAACTGGTTCCTTGGTAAATTATTTTAGGGACCGTTCTCAATTACATCATTAATTCTCTCATAGAGATCTGATTTGTCCAGTACCACAATTTTATTGCCTTTGTCTGCTTTCAGAAAGAAAATATATTTATCTTCAATAGTTTGATGATCTCTCTTTCTTCCCAAAATCATTGATGTGTCGGAAAATGAACGTGTACCCTATTAGATTTAAACTGGGACCAGTTTTAGAGTTATTAATTAATGTATGTCACCTCCTGATGATGCCAACTTGGTAGGCGAACCGCGCGTCAAGAAGAGTGTTTCAGTTCTAGTGTTTGGGAACCGTGTTGTTTGGAACATTCCAAATGAGTATTGTAATATATACACGAACATACTTCCATATACAAATGTATCAGAATCACCCGCCCTGACATTCAGAAACAACCTCCCCCCCGAAATTTCGATCTAGATCCGCTCTTGTGTAAAAGTGTCTTCATAGGATTAATTTCATACTAGAAATTCTACCTAACAAACCATTGATTTTTGTTTACAAAACCAATGCACTTCCAACTGAACTTATTGGTAAAACATATTCATGTTAAGTGATAAATTGAAGGCTTTCGCATTAGGTTACCGTTTTTCGACATGGTAACGAACGGGGTTTTTCCTGTAATTCTCACTCTTGTTAATTGAAAAATCAAATGGCTTCATTTTTCCAAGTCTAAGAAGTCTAATATTACTTTGGAATCGATACCCATCAAGAATAAATGATCTTGAACACCAACGCTAGGGTAGGAATTAATCTTACATTTTCCACCCTATTCACCAAAATTTGTATGGTATGACAAAATCAATCACCTTTGTTGATACAATAAATGAATTTTGTGAAAGCCCTACAGGAATTTATGACCTTCCCATAAAGGGTTTTCCTATTGTTCTGTCCAGTTTTTTATATAGAGTTTGGTTAGAAAAGATCTGTCATAATTAGTATCTAAATTTGTGAAAGCCATACAAGACTTGACAAATTTACCCGTCCTGTGTTGTGCTTACACTTTTGCAGATTTTCACGTGAACCACTTTCAACTAACGGCATTAGGCTAAAACTCATTTTTTACTTTACTATAAAATTTTTCATTTTAAGAGGTATCATATGACCTCCAAAAATTAAGCATGAGCTTACGTTCTAATAGGGGTTTTTTAATTCCACTAATTGGTTTCGACTACATTTTTCACTTATTTTTGTCACATTCTTCCAATTTCCTTTACAAAAGAGGCACGATGCTCTGTTGAAAATGTAAAAAAGTTTCGTTAATATTATTAAAAAGCACCCATGTACCCAATATTTAAAAAACTTCTGTTTGACATAAACTATCTTCAAATTCATTTGAACTGCTTACATTGTTCAATATTTTTAGTAATCTTGCTCTGAATAAAAAACGAATTCAAAAAGCATATGTATTGGGAAATAAGATTACAATATTTACATTACACATATTTTTATAAATAATTACAATTTCAGCAATAAAACTTAATGAAAATCAATCACATTTTAACAACTATGGGGTTCATTAAATAGACGTGTAAATTAAGATATCAAACTATTTTTTCAATAAAAAATTGGACAGTCTTCTTTATACGAGGTTCTTGTAAATTAAGTGGCCAACTTTCATGATGAAATGATTTGTGTGACTGATTGCCCATCTCAGAAAAAGCCCAGATAATTTTCAGGCCCCTCGTAAAATTTCATTCATAAGTATTATACACATTTATTACAGTTTTAATTATATTATTTCGAAGTTATTTGAAAAATTCCCAACATGATTTTAATAAAATGCTTGGTCAAAATGAATGGGCAAGGGAATTATCAAGACAAAACTTAGTTGCAAACTTTTATTCATTCTTATTTCACGAATTTCGAGTTTTGCATCAGAACTTTATTCGAAATAAAACTGGTTCTAATTTGTCATTCAGAACCATTTAACTGAATTTGAAATAACTTTCGAAAATTATCGTTTTTTCAGTTTCAGTCAACAAATTCCGTCTTACCCATTCTCGGCATAAAATCTATGAATATAACAACAGACCCATCAGTAGAGAAGACAGTTAGGGGCAATCCTTTCTTTCCAGTTAAAAAATAGTAAAAGTAGTATCACAGATACTGTTTTCTTATAGGATCTGTTTTTTTTTTGTTTCAAAACTGAAAAATATTAATTAAATCCGTTTAGAAATAATTTGATAATACCAAACAATCTATTTGTTAAAAATTTCAGTTTTTAGTTCACTTTGATAACAATTCTAGAGTTTAACACCGAGGGAATTAAGACGTTGCAAAAAAAAGGTTGCATTTACCCCTGATCTGATCGTCCACTTACATAGATTAGAAAGATATGTTAAAAATTGTAGTGACTTAATGAAATCTAGAGGCGTAAGATCCTAGAAAAATACTTTGAGAAAATACTTCTAAATGAATCACATTATTACTAACCACGATACACAATTCTTCATCACATTCTTCAACAAATATTTACAAGATTTAAAACCATAAGGTTTGGAAAATTTTACAAGCAATAAATTAAATAAAAACATCCTTTATATGCCTCCTCTCACTCCATTCAGATTGAACTCAAATAACCACGCCCCTTTTTAAAATTTTCAAACCAGAAGAGATAATGAAAAGTAAAAAAAAATATTTCGATTTGAAATCAAAGAATAAACAAAACTTTCAAAATAAGTAGATGAACCAAAAATTTAATTTCACTTAATTAGACTTTAGATGCTGAAGACCTATCTGAAATTGTCCGACTGAATTCATTTTATGGTGGAAAGTGATCCCTGAAACTTTCCAGCAAATCCGAGTGATTTTTTTTATTAATTTCAAAGTTTCAATAAATTGATGGATGTAGTCATTACTACGTGGTGAGAGATCATCATGAAAAATGAGAAATGGAAATTTTCTGTTTTTTACCACTTTTATTTGTACCCAAGGTCCTGCAGTTTGTAAAAAATTGAAAATGTCCTTATAGGACGAAACTGCAGTAACTTTAGTTACAAATAAAAGTGGTAAAAAACAGAAATTTTTCATAACTCAAAGTTTAAAATTTTTTCTGAATGCAATTCAAAAATTCACCGTTTTCAAAAATATCCAATTTCAACTCATACTTTTGTAGATAACTTTATAGTACAGAAAAAAGTAATACCCATTTTTATACTATAGATAATTCAGGCGATAGCGTGAAAAAATTTAATCTTTTGACATCTATTTACAAAAAACTCCACTCCCTTATGAAATAAATGTCTGATTAAATTTAGCATGCAAGAAAGCAAAACAGATCAATCAGCTGAGATAGAGAACCTCCACTCAGCTGGTTTTTCCTGATGTTGAAATAGTGACTGAACTTCTGATTTAATTATAATAGTAAGAGTATATTTTATGATTTTTCTTTAATTTACATTTTCCAAATAAGGAACAACAATAGGAGTTATAGAAGTATGGAACATTTCTGGATATTTGTCTTTGATCAGTAGTTCGTGTGAAGCAAAAATAACATCTCTTCTGATTTGACCTATCGGGAACAATTTAATACTGTTAGGTTAATTTCCACTTTATGAGCAAACAAATGGCGAGAGAGAATATGTGAGGAACTGAAGTGAAAACAATACAAATAATTATAAGAATCCAAGATATATGTTGGGAAGTATCTAATAGTCAGTTTCCAGTATCCACCAGGCTATCAGCAGAGACACCTGCCATACTTCCACCAAGATAAAAGTGTCAGTTCTTCCATCCAAGTAGTCATTAAAGAAATATTGAAAACTAACCATTCACATACGAAATTTTCTATCCCAGTCGAGACACACCTACTCAGAATCTTCTTCGGCACCTTGGTCGAAACCGGTCAGATCTGCCGACTGTAAGTGACCTTTCATCAAAGCGTATTCTATAAGAGCTAAGTGGCAGAAAATATACTGATCGGGCATTTGGATGGAGTAAGCTCGTTGCGATCGTATCCGTTCTACTGTACCGCGAATATCTGCAGTTCCAATATCCTCTAGTCTGGAAATGCATATGTCCAAGGTGCAAAAGGTTCCTGAAAGTTCAGTTACTGATATATTCTTCTGCATAACTAAGAAAAAAGTAAATTTTTTTGGTTTTCATTAGTTTTTTTTTGTTTTTGAGATAGTATTGAATCTATTTTCCAAGCAAAACCGTTAGAATCACGATAAAAAAAATAACGACCGACATGCCAATATCGACAAATATACTATGTGTCCAACCAAGGATATCTGTTACAAGAGGTGTGAGGGACACAAAAATTATTGAATTTCATTTTAGGATCATGAGATTAAGCTCTGTTTGGTGAGAAATGAATTTAAAAAAATCTTTTTTAAAAAAAGTCAGCCTTTACGGTGAAGTGGGATCTTTTTTTTCCCCAAGTGAAGTAACCTTTCTGTTCATGATATGTCAAAATAAAATTTGTTCTGGACGAGAATGTATAGCTCTCAATAAAATTTCAGAGACTCAGATAGTTTGATTAAAAAGCCATTTTAATATTGAACAAAAAGTATACTTATTGCTCACAAATTAAATTCAGACATCGCAGATGATGCTCACAGGTTCTAAATAACTTCATTGTATGCGATCGAAGAATTATGTTCATCAAATTTTATTTGTGAATAAATACAATTTATTTTGTTTCATCAAAGAGACTAAATCTTCCTGAAATTTTCTAAAGCCATTATTTTTTATTCTGAAGCACTCTCCTCATCAACATTTTAGAGGTTTATGGTATAAAAGGGTGCGTTACCTAAAAAGAAAATAGTTTCCATTTCACCTTCAAGGCTGACTTAGTTTTTCAAAAACAGAAAATATTCTTAAAATTCTTTTCTCACAAAGCCTAACTTCATTCCAAAAACTTAAAATAAAAATCAATAATTTCTAGCCCAATGCACCTCTTGTAACATCAATTCTGGCACACAAAGTATATTGACGTACTGGTAAACCAATATATCAGACATTCATTATTACCTTTTTCAACTTCTTATTGTGACCAGAGTTATGAATCTCATCGACACAGAGTTCTCAGATAAGTGATATTGTTACATGATGAAAGTGATATCAAGTGATCAGAAGAAAAAAAATTTTGTAATAGTTGAGTTTATGTAGACATAACATAAAATTGCAACCTCCCGCGTATAACGCACCTCACTTCTGAAGTAAAAGTTCTATTGGGTTGAAAAAAAATGGAAATAAAATATGTCAAAACAAACACTAACCAGTTCTTCCAATGCCTGCACTGCAATGTACAACAATGGGAGGTCCTCTTGGATGTCCTGCCCACGTGTCACCTAACGCTACCACCATACTAGCCTGTTTCCGCCTCACCCTCTCTAAAAATTCTAACATGGCCTTAGCAGAATGTGGTACTCCATAGTCTGGCCACGAGGTGAATTGCCAATGTGAAACTTCCCGAGTTTCATCGGTCTGAAAATAATATTTGTTTTCTGACTTCCGCAATATACCACAAAAAGCACATACATCATTTTTGAAATTCTGTCAAATCAATTCAATTAAGAGGATAAAAACAAGCTCTGAAAAAACTAATAAATCAAATACAAATTACACAATTTATATGATATAAAAGCTTGTCATGAGATTTCCATTAAAAAAAACATTTCTCAGAAATATGTCAAGATCAAGTGAATCTCGCGATATCATACAAATTGGATAATGTAATAAATTAATGGGTTTGATTTGAAATGTAGTTTATTTTCAAAGCATATAAATGAAAATTTGTTTTTGAAAACGTTTTTTACTATTATTCTTTAATGGGCTTGTTTCATGCTATGGAAAATGATACTGGTTTGCCTATAGACTGATCGAGTTAGGAGTATATTATACTTATCAAGATTAATCGGTCCCAAGATCTCTTTATATTTGGAGAAAAAAGAACAATTCCAAAAGCTAGAGTTTAAATTGGCCGCGTGTCTGTTGACCAATAAAATTGATCGTGTCTAGAGCGGAGTTGCCAAGTGTATTGGTTTTTAATATCCAATCACAGATCTGATCCAATTTGCCATTTTTGTTGTTATTGTTGTCAACTCGGTGTGAATACAAGTGTTACAATTATCTAATTGAAGAACGTTTTTTTTTTTGTAAAAAGTAGGTCTCGGCGAGTGCCTATTTTGCTGCATATTCCGTGTCATTAGTTTACATTCCGAAAAAGATATTTTCAGGTTATTTTTGATTTGAATTTTACCATTACTACCACCAAAATGGTTAAAATGTTTTATACCTTCGATAAAAGTCAAAGTCTGAAATGAATGTCATATAAATAAAAGAGACCTACTGAATACACCACCTACTGTTTCAATTTTTCATTCTTCATTTTGGTACCAAAATATTGCAAATTTTTCTATTAAAATTCATAGATCATTTCAAAATCGACTCTTGGTAAGTTGTCGGGGTCAGCTTCAACAAAACTAGGCTCAACATTCATTTTAAAATTATTTTAACAAAAATACGAAGTTATATGGGGACATTAGAGCACATTGTCGCATACACTACAGAGGGCGCTGACTGACTGGATGACAATATAGCTAATATACCAGTAACGTTGGTTAAATTTGTTATTTTTGGTGGGTGGCATGAATGCATAATTGATTTATTTTATTAGGGTTCATGAGCATTCGAAAACCATTTGAAAATACAGCTCGTTAAATTCTATTTAGAATCACTATATCTATGCCTATGATAACTGTATCAGTTATCAAGGCAAATATTATTGTCCATTTTTATGCTGAATTCGTGGATTCGAGCGATCTTATTATTGTATATTTATATTTTGCTGGCTTTATTCTTAAAAAAATTAATGAATAATTACAGAAAATGTTAATTGATCGTTCATTTTCTCAAGAAAATGGAGTACCCAAGTCACAATTTATTGGTTTATTCGGTATTGAAATTTTATGTAATATCATGTTTCTTACAATGCCAGCCCATACAATTACCTTTTGCGGGTATTGTGTATGATGCTCACGCATCAAGTGAAGGTCCAGTACCTACAATTCTGACGGTTGACCTCACCACTTAATGTAAAAGTGGCCTTATCAGAAAAAATTATATTTTTTACGAGGAGACGGTCTCGGTGACAGTTATTCATCATGGCTTCACTAAATTCTATTCTTCTATCTGGATCATCCTCGTTTAATTCCTGTAGAAGTTCGATTTCAAATCTAATACTTTGTGTACAGTTGTTTTACTGACATCGAAATCACGGCTAACTTTACGAACAGAAATGTGCACATTTTCTTCAAAAGCAAGTAGAACATCTAGTTTTGTATCATCATTTACAGAAGGACGACCTGATTTGTGTGCATTTTCAACT
>WOGR01002712.1:0-16951 GCA_015342045.1 Leptinotarsa lineolata | reverse complement strand
CCACGTCGAAAGTTGTAAAAAATAATCACACGAAAATGTTCACGATTTAATTCCATTGTTGGGCCGAGATGAATCTTTTAAGTTACTGTAAACAACACAAATAGCGCTCGTATGTGAAAACGTTCTGAGTACGTATAACCTCAAAAATGTCCATCTTTACGATAGAGCTGTCAGTTGCCAGATTGCAACACTAGGGTTGCCAAATCCCGAAACATAAAAGGCAACCTATCGTAGAAAAGGAACAAACAAAACCCATTATTTTAAAAATTCTCGTACTTTGTAGTAGAGCGAATAGGTTCAACGACCATCGAAGATTTCCTTTAAGTAACCTTGGTCTCGATATTGAGGAACATAATGGCTTTATTTTGATCCTTAAGAAAATGTTATAATAACGTGACTAGAAGGAAAATCTTGAAAAATAAAATCGGATTTATATTCGCTTGCGCCCTCGTGAATACTGATCATTCAATACCAAATGAAAAATGTCCCAAAAAACCGCTTCTATATCTCGGTGGTATCTTCATCAGGGGTATGTGCGTCAACTGCGACGACGAACGTTTTATCTATAAATCTCAACATATGATGTCTGCCGCAGTAGCAGACGAAACGTTCGATACTACGAGTTTCATTCAGCCACGGCCTACCCGGATTTTATTTTCTCTTAAAGTGACTCTGGCCGTGAAAGTCTAAGTTCCTAAATACGGAGCCTCAGTCTGAGTTCTTCACTATTCTCCAGTATGTTTGATCCACTCCTTCTGTGCAGATTTCAGGATATGTTTTTTCGGCATTAAATTTGCAGGTATCCCGGTTTTCTACACTTCTAGCAACGTTTTCTCCAGAAAGTACTCTTTTTCCAACTGATGGGCTCAATTCGAAGACTATTTTTTGAAGTTTATTGACTGTTATGTTGACTTCACTGAAAGACACCTATTCCGAATTTTGCTTGCACTTCTTTCAAAACATTCTTGAGAACAGCTTCGAACTGCAGAGCAACTATCGATACTGCGTGTATTGTAAGAAGACCATCTACTGTCAGGCCTTTCATAAAATTCGGTGCCATTTTCACCATCGATGAAAGCATGGAGGTTTTCCAATCTGCTCTACAAATTCTTGTGGGGCTTGCGGATAGGCGTTTGTTACCTCGTATTGTCGCAACTCAGTACTCGCTTGACTTATTACGAGTAGATTTATCGCTGTTTCACCCAACCCTCATTCAAAAACTTAATGAAATAATTATTATGATAAAATGTGAAAAATACGCTAAGGAATGAACTAACATTGAATAGTTAAGATAAAAATACAAAGAATCACCAAAAATATACATTATAATGCTACCCAGCAGGATCTATGAAAAGGAGATGTGCTGCATTCTAAAAATGCTCTGGAACCGTTTCTGAAGAGTGATCAAGGAATACTGAATGAATTTCTTGATACTTTCTGTTGGTGACCTTGACCTACCTCAATATTTATGAAGATTCATTTGCTGAGGTTGCAACTTTGCTCGGGTCACCGTACTAAAGTAAAATGCTTGATGCGCATCCGTGCAAGTTTTATATTTCTAAATCCTATAATCGTATTAATTTTGATGTCTGTGAACTTGGAATATTAAAAGATGGAATTGTGAATACTGAATGTTTTTGTTTTAGAATATTGAAGTTGAGGTTGAAACATCTTTCAATTCATGTATTTGCTTGAATGGATTTGAATTATTTCATGACTAATTTCCATATTTGACAGTATACTTGCTCCAGATACTGCCGTTCACATAGCATTTCCAGAGCTCCCATGATCCTTTGGCAATCATTTTGGATACTCTCTGTAATGTTGTGAAATATTTCCAGGGTGTGACCTCGCACTCATGCAGCCAGTGCCGACATAAAGTGCACTTTATTGCCCGCGCACCGCGCATTATTGGAATGCAGGTGAAACTGGTAATTCTGTTTTATGTCTGACGTTTCGTCAACGACTGCGGTAGATATTATCAAAGGCGATGAGAGAACTGACAAAGTGTTCTGGTTGTCCTCCAAGCAGATACTATAGAATTGGTTTGAGCCTCCAAATGTATTCCATTATTGGTGGGCGTGGTTTTTGAGCACAGGTTGCTAGTTTTTATCAATGTTGAATCCCCTTTTTGTTTCGGTTGAGATTATTTATGTGCTAATGCAGTCCTGGCATAGTCATAAACACCTGGGTATCATGTTTCTGTGAAATAGTTGATGCCAGACCAAGATCCTGCACTTTGGCAGCTGGCAAAATGCCAACAAATAAATACTGCATTTCCTTAGCAATGCCTATATTAAAATTATAATAAAATGGAAATGTTAAAATCAAATTGAATTTTCGTTGAATATTTCCTTAAAATCATTGATATTGTGTAATAACGGAATATTAAACCCCTCAATAACTATGATTGTTAAAGCAGGTTAGCAAAGGAAAATTAATAATGTTAGGAGCAGATACCCCTTAAATGGCAGGTCATGATTTCTTGATGATATCTTCATCCTTGTCTTCATTTCTAACAAAGTAATGAGAAGGTTCAGGCAAATATTTTTGAGATACAGGAGTAAAGAGTTAAAAAGTACCTACCCATTAATCTGGTCATGACTATTCTAGGAGAGACAGTGTGTGAAACATAATTCTGAGAAATTGTTGCTATAATTTCGAGTACAAGAATATGGTAATGGCAATACATATAATGATTGGCTGGAGAAGAATGTGTATTCAATTGTACCATACTAATTAGAGTACCATTGATGCAACACGACGTCACCATACCATGATGTCATTCATACAAATATTTAACAGAATAATATAAATATTTTCCTAAGATAAAGACAACTGATGAACGTCATTAAAACTAATGTTGGACTACTCAAAGGCAGGGTTCATTGAAAATTGTCTAAAAATAGGAAGCAGCTTCAAACATCTACCATTTATGTTATTTTTGTATAGTAGGTACCTACCTACATTCTAATAGCACATACTTGATGGGAACAAAGAAAACAAAACGTTGAAATAATGAGCAATAATCATATTTGATGTGCATGTTTTACCAATTTTAAAGTCTTTGGAAAGTATTAGAAAATAATATATAGCACCAATTGTGATGTATATTATGACAATAATAATCAAGTTAATTGAAAGACTGTGTTCCTAGTTAACTACTTTGCATGTTGTCGTATAATTATAAAGGAACAAATCGTTAAAATTGAGGTTAGGCACCCAAATGTATCACAATGAAAAACGTGTATAATTAATTAATTAAACGCAGGTCGGTATCTCGGTTCCTAAACACCATTATTTATTTACTCGATATAAACAAAATATAAACAAACTCATTGCTGCTCAAGGTATGAATGGAGAAACAAAAAAAAAGTAATTTTACTCACCTAACCTACAAGTTATAAGCAGATAGCTGATTTAACACTGTTAAATCACAAATTAATATCACTCAACACTTTTTAACAAAACATATTCGGCAACTTGTGACTTTACGAACTGTTTAAATAGAATTCAAGAAACCAACCTAACTTCGTCATTTCCAATGACATGGTAAGTTCGGATTTCGTATCATCATACGGATAATATCGTCAGCTTTCGTGTTACAGGTTCGTATTCAGAATTAGTGATCACTATAAATTTGAAATACCTATGCAATGCGAATTTCGGTAAGTAGTACGGTTTGTAGTTTTAGGTATTTTGATTTTTAATTACACCACCCTGAAAACATTAGAAGGAACATACTAACCGATTGTGGTATGACATGAAAATAATACATCGTTATTCAAAGCGAAATGTTATTTGAGCTTTTGAAGTGTACTGTCATTTCTGTCAAAATGGGTCAAGTGATACCTTAATTAGATTCATTATTCTGTATTAATACAAAACGATGGTTGGATTAGGAATTGAAACGTATTCTATTTATATAGGGTATTTCATTAAGCGCATCCTATCTTAAAATTTAAATAAAATAATGTGTGTAAGATATCAAAATTTTTTATTCATTTGAAAAACATATTGATGTCATTTTAAATGGTATATAACATCGTTCAAATGTCCGCCACGACTTCTTTGGGTGGAGCGCATCCGAAATGTCCAACTTTCCATGACTCTGGCGCTTGAATCAGGTTGAATTTGACCGATGGTATGGGTTTTATTGGCTTTGAGGACCGCTGTAGTTTGTGGCTCATTTGCATACACCTGCGACTTGAGAAAACTCCACAAGAAAAAGTCTAACGGGGCCAAATCACACAATCTCGGTGGACAGTTCACATCACGTACACATGAGATGACCATGCCCTCAAATCGCCCCTGTATCTAATGTGGCATGAGCTGTGTGGCACGTAGCGCTGTCTTGTTGAAACCACATATCGTCGGTGTCCAGATCATCCAAATCAGGCCAAAAGAAGTTGGTAAAAATCGACCTATAGTACTCGCCGTTGATGGTGATGGCCTGGCCAACGTGGCTCTCAAAAAACCGATGATCGATGATGCCGCCAGCCCAAAATCTACACCAAATAGTGACTGTTTCGGAATGCATTGGACGCTCTTGAATCTCATATGGATTGGTATCATCCCATATTCGACAATATTGTTTGTTCGTGTACCCATTCATCCAGAAATGGGCCTCATCGCTGAAGATGATTTTTTGATGAGAATTGGGATCAGTTACCAACTGCTCCAGAGCCCATTCAGCAAAAATTCGTCATTGTCTACGGTCGTTTACCTTCAGTTACTGGGTAAGTTGAATTTTGTAGGGTGCAAGCTCAAGTCACGACGAAAAATTCACCAAATTGTAGTCTGCGAGAGGCCGAGTTCATGTGAACGACGCGAAATCGACTGCCTCGAAGATTCATGCACACTCTCACAGACAGAGGCGATGTTTCAGGCAGATCTTGCGATTCGTCGACATACGGGTGTTGGTCGATCGTTTACTGAACCAGTGGACTCAAATTTATTTACCACATTGCGAATATTTATCTCGATAAGACGATTACAGCGACCGTAAAATGAGCGAAACGCGCAGTACGTTGCCCACTTTGATGAAACAATTTTATTATTCGCACGTGTTATTTGATGTTTTAGCCGTCCATGGTGATTTGGCAAAGCAGACTGAATAAATGACAACTGATTTGACAGATGTAACTTCAACAAGATGACCATTATTTATCAATTGTCAAAGTTTGGTGTCCGTGTTTTGGTGTTCGATTTTGTTGATCATACCATTTTGCGTCCCACTTCACGATCGATTTTCTGGGAATGGCACCTTCCACTATTCCTACACTATAATTTGAGTATTTCAGAAAAAACGTTGATGATTGATTATATCAAGGGCGTAATGAAACGTATTATTTAAAATAATCAATGTTTTTTTGAACAATGCAAATAGAACGACTTATTTGCGTTTTTGGAATTTCACCAATCAATGATTTATCCATTAATTTAAAGTCTTCTATTAATAAATGGACAGCTTTTCACGCCGGCAGGCTTCATATACTCCGAAAATAGTAGCAACTTTTATCATCACATAAATTTCATCTGGCGCCTCATTCAAAAACCTCTGGACTTGTTCAAACGTAAGAGTTTTCGATTTTTTGGGCCTATAACTTTCATTTCTCCGCTCTTACCTTGAAATATTTGGTTGTATTAACACCATTCTTAACGAGCGCACTCAACTTTATCACTGAAAACTTGCTCAACAAAGTTGACGAGTTCCATATTTTTGATTTCTCTTCTAGAGAGGTTAAGAAGACAATTTCGCTGACATTTCCTTCGTCGTTGGTAAATCTACACCACCTAAGAGAATTATAATATGCGATGTCGTACTGCTGAGCCGAAATTTTTGGTAACAATTCAATTGAAGCTCTTTTTGCAGCCTCTTTAATATCGTCAGGAACACACAATTCCTCACTATTGTTCTTTATTATGCAAGACATTGAACGCCAGCAATAACTTTAAATGTGACTTTAAATAAAATGCGTGAGCTATAAACAATACTGTTTATTGGTAACCAGGTGATTCGGCATCACCTGACATGACCACTTCAGGGTAAAAATGCGATAACATGAAACTAGTTGACTGACAAGAGATGTCAAAATGTGTTTTTATAAAAATATTAAATGTATCTATTTTATTATGAAAACAGGACAGGACTTCGTTTGATATTTGTGTTGAAAGTAAGTTTTATTTTGTTTGTGAAATTGCTCAACTCGCTACGCTCGTTTCGTAAACTTTTTCACTCACGAAATGAAACCTTACGTTTAACACTCATATCATAAATAGCTATTCCGACAACGTATAGTCACAGCTCAATATCATCAAGGCGTCGGGTCATGATGAAGTACCTAAAAAGTTCGCCAATGAACTCGCACCAGTATATTGCAGACTTTTCAACCTGTCTCACAAGGAAGGGGTTTTTCCTTTTTTTTTTGGAAGATTGCTCGCGTTCAGCCTTTTCCCAGGGCAAAAAAAATCTACCCAGTAACCATAGACCAGTCGCTTTGCTATCAGTGATATCAAAAATCATGGAGAAAGTCTTGAACTACCATATCCTCAAATATTTGGAAGGCTTTAAAATCTTGAGCGATCATCAATGTGACTTTCAAAAGCAAAGATCAACAGGCGACCTTCAATCGTATATCACCCATATTTGAAATAACGCAATTGAGAAACATGGATAGTCAAGAGCTGTTCTGCTTGATATTTCTAAGGCCTTTGATCGTGTGTAGCATGAGAATTTGCTGGCAAAACTTCGATGCTATGACTTGCCAATAATTTTTGTATATGGCTCTCCAGCTTCCTGAAAGAACTTTCCCTGCAAGTGGGCGTTAATGGATATCTCTCGAATACTTTTACCATCAACGCTGCTGTTTCCCAGGGAACCATATTTTCTCCAACCCTTTTTTTATTGTATATCAGCGACTTATCAGAAAAAAAGAAGAATACAATATATTGTTCTGCTGACGACAGCACAGTTGTCTTATCATTCCATTTGGATTCCAGGACATCGGCTTCGGATGCATATCTTCATCAGCAGCAGGAGGTTTCATATCTCAATGAGGATCTAGATGTTATTTCGAATTAGGGCGAAAGACCCAGGTTCAATTCAATGCCACAAAAACCCAGGCATAGGTTTTCTTCAGAAAGATGAATGTCTCAAAACCGGATATAATTATGTCAGGACAGACAATTCCGCTTTCTGCTTCGATAAGTTTGTTGGGGGTTAAAAAGGACACCAATATGTCTTGAAATAATCATGTCGCTGTTATTGCAAAGGTTGCTGGATTCCATCCAGAAAATAGCCCTATTCGCCTGATTGGCGACACGAACATCACTTGCAACCTTGATAATCTGGAACATCGAAGAAAAATTGGAGATTTTTCTACAGATACTTCAACGGGAGGTATTCAAGTGACTTGGCACAATTTTATTCCACCAAGAGCGGGAAATATCAGAAATACGCGAAGGACTGTCGCTGCTCATCGTTTTGGGGTTCAACTCAGTATACCTCGAACTTCACTGTTCAAGAACTCTTTGATTTGGAGAAGTGAGTTTATGTATAATAAACTTCCTGAGTATATTTTTCCAAATGAATTCAATCTCCAGAGATTCAATTGCAACTTGAATTAATAAAAATATATTCATCCATATGTAAGTAACTGTTCAAAATAGTCACAACAATAGAAATTAGTTATCTTGATCATACCGGTTATTCGTGGTTGAGACAATATCAATTTACATCAAAAGCTACAGTTAACTATACCGGATGACAACGAAATCATTGTACACGGCTTTCTAATGAAAAACCAATCAAAAACCTTTTTTTGGGAAAAAAAGGTTTTGGCTTTCTACTACTCCATCTTTATGTGGGAAAATGTGGGAATCTTCTCAAAAATTAATCTCTCCTAAAAATATACCCCTTTCAATTTAATTGAAAACCTATTCTATTTCTCAAATGTATGGCTTTGATTTTTTATGGTTACAACTATTGATCTTGACCATTAGGCACAAATTTTGATGGAAATGTGAAACATGAAAGTATAGACGATTTCAATCAATAGAAATGAATAAAGTATGACTCTCACATATCTATTTAATTCGACCAGAAGATTACTATAAATCATTAGTAACAATTTATGCAAATACCTACATCAGATTCTTAAAAAATTCAAAACAAGAGTTGCCTAGTAAAGCGCGGTTTTGACTGTTCAATTTCCCCGGTAAAGAGCAGCAATATTTTCCAGAATAAAATGTAAAAAAATGTAAAGGTTATACCTTTGTATATAGTCTATACATTGTATATACAAAGGTTTTACACATATAATACGCGCAAATCGGTTCCCAGGATTTGAAATCGAGGTAAATATTTCAAAGGCAAACAATTTTGATACGTAGACAACCAGCCATACAGACAAAAATATTAAGGACAGTCTACGTCTCAGAAGTATTTTCCTTGAATGTGTGACCCACACCACAGGGTTTCTAATCAGGCTCTGAATTATTAATAATATTTGAAAGTATATTTTTTCAGACCAATTAAATAATAAATTTTCTTTTCAGCGATATAACCTTCGAATATAGACTATAGTCTATATACAAAGATATAACATAAGTTACTATTTCCTTTCAAAATGACGACGTTGAAGTAATTTTCTTTAAATTCAACACTATGACATGACATCACTATAACATCATCTATGGAAATATTTTCAAACAACTTAATGTAGTTTGCTCAGAATTTGAATGAAAATTCAAGAAATGCATTTTTCACCAATTATTTACTCCTGTTATCTCGAAAATGTTGATAGAAAGTGGTGTTTTTTATGCACACCTCTTCTACTACAAAAAAAAAGTTGAAGGTACTAGGTGGTTCACTTTCCTTCGCCAGTTAAATACTGTATTTTTTCAATTTTCTAAAATATAACTACTTCATAATAAGATAAGTGAAAAGATTTGAAACTCTCACTTTTTCATTGGCACTGGCAGGAAGAAATTCAAAAAATAGTGACACTGTTCGTTGCTGGTCGTTTGATAAGAAATTTCATTGTTTTCGATTAATGATCTCCTGGGATTTTAATAGATTTATTTTCTGTATGTAATATGGCGTAATTCATGCCAAAATCATAGTTAATCTCTACAAGGTGGGAAGCATAGATGGAATTAGTCTCCTTTCAAATCATCTTTTGGTCTCTGAATTTCTCGCTCTGAAATTTATTGACGTTCTTTCTATGTGAACTTTCGGCTATTTTTAGCTCATTAGCTGTCATCTTTACGGTATAGCCAAGTGCAAGGTTAGGCAACACTTGCTTGCAGAAACAACACAACAGAAGCCAGCTGTACTTTGTGGTTTCGGACAGGTTATCTCGGGTTAGAGATTTCATTGAAGTCACCACGTGGTAGCTTCAGCTACCTGTGTGACAAACTGCGGCTGGCTTCTGTTGATACTTCATGCATTTGTGTTGTTTCTGCAAACAAGTTTAGCCTACCTCACCACCTCACCCTTGCCTCTCATGTTAATCTAGGACTTTGCAAGCACGTGTGGCAGATATTCGATGGAAAAACAACAACATGCCCAGCTAAAGCTGCGCAGAAAGCTGAAGGAAAATCATCAGGCACCTGTGCAACGTCTTCCATTAGGAAAATTCGTCGCGATTTCTATATATGAAAAGCTGAAATTGATTTATTCATTTGGTCGATACGACCACCGATAGACCAGTTTCGGAGTATCTGTTTCTCATCAGTACCGGGAGAGTCACTTCGGACGGATAGAACTGTCAGAATATCCTGAACCAACCGCCGTTCAGTGCCCTGGGATAGAATCTTCCCTACACAGTTTCTGTGCGGAGAACATAGAATCTCTTCCTTTCATTCCCGCTCATTCAAAAGCGATCCTCAACCTGCTGATGGCATTTCAGCCAGATTGACATTTGACCTACTGCGGTCAAAAGTCAGCCTTTAGATGCTTTCACTTTCTAATCTGTTATTTTCGTTGATAGCGACTTTAAGTGATTGTAATTTATGCGTGGAGTCTCCTTAAACTAGCCGGAGACAAGTGTATTTTGGTCGAGAATTTTGTTGTTAATTGCTGGATATCATAGAGTTTTTATACTCACCGAGGCCGCCTGATAGCGACTCTCGGAGGTGGTCTCTGGTTCTGCTTCGTTGGCCTCCTATGTTTGTCTCTCTCTCTCTCTGAATCTGGGGTCATCACTGTTGAGCGCTTCATGTAGATCGCACAGCGCTGGACTGGCGTCGTAATGGATGTTCATGTCGAGGTCCCGGTATATAAATCTATTTGGTATATATCTTGGTGTGTTTACTACGGCTTCCACGCAAGTGTTCATAAACGACTGGATATTGTACTAGTAAGGTCTTGATTAGCAGCAGTTTCACGTGGAGTCCCATGTTGCTTCTGCGACCTATGATCGGATATAGGTTTTGTCGGGCGGCTCTCGCCAGCCTCAGTCTCAGCCATATGTGGGACCTGAACGTTAGTCTTTTGTCGAAGTTGACTCCCAGGTATCTCGCTTCGTTCCCCAGATAAACAAAATCAATCCCAACTAGGCATAAGCTCTATCTGAAGTTAATTCAGTAGGATGTACCACTACGCCACCTGCAGACAAAGTGCGGAAACAACATCACAAACACATACTCCGGGGTGGGAGTCAGAATCATAAACATATTCTGGAGAGGTGCATATCATATGCTCAAGTACAGGAGAGACAACCTCAACCTACGACTTTGTAGGCATGTGTGACACGAACTTTCGATCGTGAGTCGAGCGCACTACCATTGCGCCAGTTCACCACTGAACAACAATTTGAGGCACTATTATTGTAACAGAATTTCAATTCATGTGTGCCACTGCAACAAGGACAAATAGTATCATGAAATTTTAGACGTTGCCATCCAATAATAAGTTTTCCATTATTATGCTCAAACAACTTCCTTAATTACATTTTGTAATGATGAGGAAAGCAAGGGTGTGGGTCAATTAAGACTGAAAAACTTGAAAACAAAAATTTCGGAATGTGTGGAGATACGAACACTAAACTTGTTCTCGGACCAGACGACACCGAAATGCATCTTCAACACAAATTTTGGATGGTTAAAGCACAGTAAAAATCAACTAGTAAGTCAACTCCCACTACTTTCATTCATAAATTCACAAAGTTCTCGGTGACCACGAAACGAAGTACGGAGCCAAATTCGTTCTTTCACCATAGGCGTGCGCTCACATAAAAACGAAATTTAAAGTTATTATAAAAGATTTTGTGGTAAGTTACTTATTCCGTACGGCGATTTCGCCGGCTCTTCAAGAGCCCGACCCTTGGAACATGCAGTCCACACATGTGTTGATATTCGACCGTTTATTATAACTAATCCGATGCTCGTGCTACCTTCGAATCCTTCGATACTACAGCACTGAACGCGTTGGATGAGAATCTCTTCCTAAGAGCGGTTTAAGGTCCCTGGCAACTCGGTTGGATCACGTGGTAAGAGAGCCATCTGGTTGTATTTTACTATGGTTAAAGCACAGTAGAAAGCTAAAGATAACTGTGGTTAAAGTCCTAAACCGAGAAGAATGAGGAACAAACAGTAATTCCCATAACATGCTCGGCTGAAACATCTGGTATACAGGTCGAGAATCGAAAGTGGGACGGGAGCTGGAATTAACTGTGTGGTAGTTACCAGTCTTTTTTCTAGAAAGATATGTTGTTCTCGCAGTAATTCAATGTTTTCGACTTTTTCTATAGTTCCCGAATCTTTTTTTATCCAAAAGTTTTCAATGATACATTTTCTTGTTTCAAAAAGTTATGAAATCATTGTTAGGTATGGTTCACCTGCGTGAATTCATTTGATGATATGTCAAATGAATCATCCACCGACTGATTTTTGGTGTAATTTTTGGATTTCTTTCTTTCCATGTTTTCAACATCTGATTTCAATTGGAATGATTTCCTGAAACTAACCCTTCTAGGGTACATGATTTCTTTTGATAATACAAATATGATCAATTCACCTTTTTTACTTTTACATTTTTGAGTTGAGAAACGACGAGTGACTAATCTATCACCATATAGGTACTGCTCGATATTACTGATGGTTGACAAAAATTTTTCATACCTTTTCTCCAGTAACAAATGAAACCAACTTTTTATTTGTAACACCTATATATTCATGTAACATAACAAATACTTAATGTTCTATATATTTTGGAAATGATGTCTAAAATACATACAACAGAAAAATATTGTTTCATATTACATTTTTAGGAACTGCTTATGTTGAAACTGAAAACTGTACCAAATAAATAACCAGTCTTATGGTAATAAATATACTAGTAGTTTTTTCTAAACGAGCCTTTATGTACAGGAAGCTTAAAGTTGCAACTAAATGTTTTTGAACAGTACCAGCTTCAACATAAATAGTTATTTTTGATTCTTCAATGATGACTGAAACCGGAAAGTTATTCCTTGGATAACAATAAAAAAATGGTTTTTAGGCCCCATATGATGATGAATGTCTGCTACATTTTGTCATATTTGATTTTTCTTATGAATAATTTGTTTATAATGTTCACAAATATTGTTCGAAGTGAATGCAATGCAATTATTTTGAAAATATTTTGTATTGTTCAATTCTTGGAAACTTCTTTCAGATCTCAGTCACAATATGCAGAATATTCAATGAGAGAATATTCTTAAATACACATTCAAATATTTACAGATCTTAATATCTATTTAAAGCATTATTTTTCATTAATTTAGTTCTTAAAAACATACTAAAACATCTATGCTATGACTAGGATACTCGTATAAACCAAATAAAACTTGAACCAAATCATATTACCACAACCTATGAATTTATTGTACTAAGTGAAAATTCTGAAAATTTTTTCGTTGAGCTGATTTCAACAAATTTTTTTCAATAAAAAAGTGCACTATACACAACCATAATTTTTATATATTTATCAATAGTTATAAATAAATGTACAATAAAGAAAATTTATATAGATCAACATACACTTTGTTAACAAATATTTCATACAAAGTATTTAGACTACCAGAAATTTCATTTTTTCATAACATCACTTCACAAATACAGTTTCTGAATACTTTGTATGTTCTAATGTATTCTGTAAATAATCACAAATATTTCACTTTTCCAGTTTTGAGTAGCCATCACAATCATTCTAAAATTCTGATAAGAGAAAAAACCACAAGACAACTAACACTCGTAGAGTTTCTGCCAAACTTCCAGTCACACTTTTTTCAGTCATAACTATATTTTTACAGTTACTCCTAATATAACATTAAAATACAGGGTGTTCTACATACCGATTCGAAAAAATAACACACATTTATAAATTACCCTGTATACATATACAGTACCTTTATGATTCTTATATTAATAACTCAACTTGTGTAAAAGTCTTTTAAATATTAACAAAATGCTGAAGAGTTTCAGTAACAAGACAAACTAAACATGTTTTCCAATTCTACAGAAAATATAAATAGTTTATATAAACCCTCTTTGTATATATTATATATAAAACATGTTTTCAACGAAGTTCATTTTTCAATTTCATCTCAACTTTTTCATTCATGTCTGAAATCTCGAGAATAAACTCGCGATCTCGAAAAGTAGAATTCAATTAAAAAATAGATTGTAAGCATTCGACGGCTTCGTAGTTTTCTACATACTCCAAATGAAATCAATTTTTGATCAACTTACAGATTGCTCTTGAACCCCACCAATATTAATTTTTGGATAGCATAGGAGAACTACTGTTGAACCTTATGCAAATCAGTAACTAGATAATGAAAAGAGTTGATTCCACTACAATAAACGGACACATGATTGAAAATATGTCAGAAATAATGTTGAAGTAAAAAATAACGTTTCATGAAACCTATTTGAAAATTTATTGCTAGTCATAT
This sequence comes from Leptinotarsa lineolata, assembly GCA_015342045.1. Classification (NCBI taxonomy): domain Eukaryota; kingdom Metazoa; phylum Arthropoda; class Insecta; order Coleoptera; family Chrysomelidae; genus Leptinotarsa; species Leptinotarsa lineolata. The sequence continues at coordinate 3,008 of WOGR01002712.1, read as the reverse complement.
AATATAACATCAGTGAAAGAAATACTATTCATTACATTCTTTAATAAAGTAGGTACAGTTCAAAACCTAAATTGAATATATTTGTGGAAAATGAAGATCTTGTGCATATGTTGTACTTTTTTCTCTTGTGGTCTCAGGAATATCAAAGGCTGTGTAGCAAATAACATAATATAGTTACAGTAGTTTTTTCTTTATAATCTCATTTTATCCATACAAATAAGGTTCACAACAAAATAAATTCTCACTATAAGTACCTATTTCATTATCTACTTCACAAGTTGATTGTGGGAATTATTCCGAATATTTTTCAATTTAGATAGAAAATCTAGCCAGTACACAAAAAATCGATATGCCATAATCAATAAAGATGAACTCGTCTCAAGAATGACAACGCACATTTACTAGTGGACAAGGATTATTTCCATATAAGATAGATAGCTTGTAGACGATATTTTCTCAAATGCTTTTTTCTAGAGTATGATTCGAAACAGAAAATTTGAATAGATAAATTGTATCACTACAAAAAAATACATTGGGAGTAGCAACAGTTTTAAAATTTTGACCCTGTGTTGATCTTTATATTAGAGGACGTCTTTTAATCTAAGCAACTGAAGAAAGAGAAGTTTTATAAAAACTTTTTTTACCACTTTATCAAACTTCAGGAGTTTGTCAAAATTCAGTTGCACTGATCCCTGGGAATAGATTGAAAGTGTTCATGAATTTCCACAAAATAAACAAGTTATCAATAACACAGACAATTTTTGATATTGTAGCAAGCACGAAACAAAAATCTATGTGAATAGCCAAGAAGTGTGAAAAACAGTGTTGAAGAGAAAAATAAGTCCCAAAACTTTTACATTTATAAACGGATCATATTCAAATATGTTGGACAAAACATGGTAGACAAAACTGGATGAAATCAAAATCTAATGCCGCAAAATATAAATCCAACCCTTACGTCAGACGTTATTTTTGATGAATAGTTTGTACCCTTTTGACACTAGAGTTATATTTCCAAATCAGTGTCATAAAATGCAAAAAATAAATCACTTTAAAAATTTCATTATTGAATAATCAATGTAGTGAAAATTTTTTGGGATTTTTTTTTAACCAGTAGGACCACTAATGGAAGAGCTCCATCATGAATGTTTTCCTTTCAATGTAAGTTCAACTTTTTCTAAGAATCATTTTTGTAACCGAGTCAAAATCAACCCAGAAATTATTGGAAATGAGTCAAATAAAGTCATGGAAGGTATTCACAATTTGCGATTCCTAGAACTAATAAACAATAAGTAAAGTTGGAAAACAGGAATTAATATCTATTCAGAACAAAGTTAGGTATACGTAAAGTAAAACAGTTTTGAATTCCATCTGATTCTGCGGAATGCTGATTTGGCTCTATTATTTTTCAGTGTTTATTAACGTTATTATTATTAACGTTTTGAACTGACGGGTTCCTGTCAAATTTATTACTGTGTATTTTCAATACTGATTTCGATCATTACTTGAACGAAATCAGTTTTGTATGGTTTCAGGAGAGCATATGACTCAGTCACAAATGAGGATTTAAAATATTGCCTCATATATTCTAGTGGGTTTTTGGGATGCTACACAGAATACACCTATCATATATTTAACACGAAAACCTGAATGACCCACGTTGAATTACTTTTTTATTTGATTCATTTCAGAAGAAATTATCAACCTGAATGATTGCATATCATTTTCGAGACGGTTCAAACATCTCACTAACACATTAATTTCAATAGTATATAACTCACAGTTTAACAGTTGATTTCTGACTTTTGACTGCTCCCAATATGATTCGAGAAAGGATCATTTTGCAATATTCCATTACTGGTCACCTCATCTCCAGTGTTGATGTTGGCGTATTTCTTGTTCTGTGGAGGTGCCATCGCCTGTTTGGCAAGGGCTCCAGCATCTAACGATACACCAGATTTAAGTGTGCACTCATTTCTCAAATTGTTATTATGATTGGTGACGGTATTGTTCGGCAGGGAAATCGGTGACACTTTGGGATTTGGAGTTGTGTTATCCACCGGCAAGAGAAGTTTGTTAATGACCTAGAGAAAAAAAAATAAAAATGTCAACACTGGCGGTGAAATCATTTGGGTTTTAGAGGTCTCTTTTCACGAGTCTGCATGTATATATTATATTTTGACTGAAAACTGTAACGTAGTTAAAAAGACATCTGAATAATTTCAGCTTGGTACCGAAAAATAATTCTGCTTCTGTTGTGATGTATAGCTTTTGTTAGTTTAGTTGTATTTAAAACTGACTCTCATAGCAACTGTTTCGAAAAGTTAGTGAGAGTTTTATGTCTCAACTCAAAAGATCCTCAGAGCGTTAATGAGCTGGTCTAATCAGATTCATCTATGTTTGAATCTGGAGAAATATTGGTACTATAAGTTCGTATAGTATAAGAATGCGTGAATGTCAGACCTTCCTCAATTATTGAAACTAAAAATTTCTCAGCGCATGAACCCAACATATGTAAGAACGGTGGACTAATGTGAAGTTTGGGTCATCATGGATTTGGTAGATAACAGGTATCAAAGTTGTACAAAATAGCCGTACACCTTTCAACTTCAATAAATTATAACTTATATTATTGTATAAAAACTGAATTTCATATTGATCTGGTAACTGTCAGTAGCCGAAAAGTTTCGATAGTTCTAACATCTGGCCAGACAAACCTAAAGACTAGCCATAGGTGCGAACACCAGACAATACAATACATCCAGCGAATGCGAATGAGATAGTTATTTTGATCTGACTCATATCATATATAAATACAGTGAAAAATTATTAAATAATGTTCATAACCATTGTATTCGAAATAAAAAATATGGTATTATTATATTAAAGATATTACTAAATTGTTATGAAGAATTGTCGAATCACTATTGGAGACGATGTTGGCTTACCGGTTGGCTCATGCCATGCAATTCTACCAAAAATTTTGTGCATGAAGTGTGTGGCAGCAA
>WOGR01002711.1:0-16953 GCA_015342045.1 Leptinotarsa lineolata | reverse complement strand
CAGTATGTATTGAAAATGTGAGTTTTTCATCATGGGAAATTATCGTCAACAATCAATATATTAATTAATACAATTACTGTCTTTCTATTTGTTTTCTTTTATAATTTTATTCATTTATATTTTCAGTTTTCAATTAGTGCACGAGTCTCATATCGATCAGATTGTTTCGTGAAGAGTTATATTCCTTTCTTGAATCTGAATTTGGAAGTCTCGTTTTTCAATTATACTAAATGCCTTTGGAGCTAGGACTCTGTAACAGTTTAGACCAATTAATTTGGATGCGAAGGGTATTGAGAAGTTATAAATTTGCCTCGTTGTATAAGTATGGGATGGTTTCTGGAGTTCAATTTTATTTAAGAACTGTGTTGTAGTTATGCTAATAAAAAAAAATTGTCTCAGATCGAACATATTAGACTCTTCATAAAGAGCGTCACTTGAATATCTATTAATTCTGTCTTGAATCATTCTCAAAAAACGTTTTTGTGCCACTTCAAGATGTTTGAGATGACTTTTAGAGACTCCTCCCCACTATGTATCCTGTAATTCAAATGATATTCTACTAGATTCATATATATGATTTTGAGTTGTTTTATATCGAATATTCCTGAAAGTTTTTTGAATCTGTACAACATGCATCAGAGTTTTTTTACCAGATATTCTACCTGTGAGTTCCATTTTGAATGTCTATCAATTATGATTCCAAGGTATTTAATTTTATCTGCTGAGAGTACGGTGAAGTTATTATCCAGTGTGATTTGATTGAAATGCGGAAGACCTGTTTTGTTGCTGCAAAAAGGTAAGTAAACGGTTTTTTAGGTTTATCGGAAGAAGTCTATGATTCAGCCATTTCATGATGTTAGGAAAGTTATTTTCACTTTTTTTCTTCAGTTTTTGCCATGTTTCGTCTTCGTATATAATGACAGTATCCTCTGCGAAACTTATTATTTCACAATCTCCTTTTGTGAAGAAGAGATTGTTCATATATATTATGAAGAGAATTGGCCCCAACACCGTGCCTTGAGGTGCATCACATGTAATAGATTTTTCCTCACTTATGTGGTTTCGTTCTTTGACTCGCTGTGTTCTGCCAGACAAGTATGACTATGCGTTATACCACGTACACCCACATTTTCCAGGACTTCTAAGAGAACTGAGTGATCGACAGTGTCGAAGGCTTTTGCCAAGTCTAGAAAAACTCCTATTGTTGGTTTCTTCGTATCAACTGCACAGTAGATTTTTGTTGTTAATGTCCTAATTGCTTCTTGTGTCGATTTTCCTTCTCTAAAACCAAATTGTGACGCTGATAGAATATTGTGTTTTTCAATAAATGAATTTAATCTTTTCTATATTATTTTCCCAATTATTTTGCTGAAGTTACATATCAGCGCAATAGGGCGATAATTAGACATTCCGGTTTTATTGCCATTTTTGTATATTGGTATGACTGTAGATATCTTAAATATAGAAGGAAAGATGCCAGTATCGAATGAATTATTGATGATATGGACAAGAGGAGAAGTGATGTAGTCTGCAATAATCGTCAGTTTTTCTGCTTTGAAGCCATCAGATCTTGCCGATTTTTCGTTCATCAGTTGCGAAATCATGTATTTGACTTCTGTATCATCAGTTGGTAATAATAATAATAATAATATTTATTTACACTACATCAAAAAAAGGTACAATAAAAGAAAACATTCAATGGTAAATAAATACACACTACCCAACAAGGCAAGCCTTGGTAGTAGAAGTGAAACTTTACAAAAGCAATGGCTATTCATTCAATTAGCCTAATAAGGTATCTGGTCAACATAGACAAAATACCAAAAGGCGGACCTTGACTACAGTGAAATTGTCTACGTAGATTCAGAATCTCGAAATCATATCAGGAAAATTAAAAGAAAATATTTATTACAAAGTGTTTAAAATATAAAAATATTATTGTAAAAATAAAATTTAAAATACTGTTGTAAATATAAAATTCTAAAATAGTGCTGTAAATATAAGTCTGAAGTGTATAAAATATAGAAAAAATAGTGTTTTATATATAAAATGTAAAAATGGTGTTGCAAATATAAAATTAAAAGTGATGTATATATAAAATATCATGGAAGAAGTTTTGAATGAAGAAAGAATAATGTATATATTAAATATAAATACCAAGGGAACAGTAACGAAGGAATACTTGTAATGGAAGAATACTTAAATTATAGAGCAATAATTTCTGATTTTTTTTTACATTATTTTTTTTGTAATAAATTATAATATGTGTTTTTTATATCAATATATTGATGGATGGAAAGGCGTGACTGAGCGCTTATCCATTCCTTAATTTTTGCTTTAAATAATTTGTGGGAATTATAAACTTCCTGAGAACCTTTTTTCCCATGGATTCATTCTCCGGCGATTTAAATATAATGTGAATCACTACTTTCGCACAGGCACCGCTCTTAGAACGCCTTAAAGTTTATCCCGTAGTGCTTGTTTTTTCCATTAAAGAAATTGATAACTTTGATTAACTAGTGTGATATACAGGGTGTCCCTGGACTTTCTCTTTTCCTCTCGGGAATGTATAGATGGGGTCAAAATATCACCAGTTCTTCATATAACTTTTGTTCCTAAAATCCTTCGTTACCAATTTACGGGCTCTCAAAGTTACTAAATGAAAAATGTTTTTTTTTTGACAACTTCTCGAGTGAATATTCAAAATCAATAAAATTTTGGTGATTGACTAAACAAATGAATTGCTTTGATGAACTTTCATGCAGGAATCAGTTGTGCTACAAAGTCAGGAACGGACTACCCCCCGATGGTTCACACCAAAAAACTTTGAAAAGACAGATACTTTTCAACAAAATCAGGTTACTTAGACCATTTTCTGAATAAAAGTACTAGAGTGAAAAATCGAACGGAGCAACGATTTTTGATAAAAATGCACTTTTGTTCGACGACATCCAACCTGAGATGTCTACCATTATTCGAAAAGATGAATTTTGCATGAAAATAAAAATGTTGCATGAAATGTAAAATGTTCATACCTAATTTTTATAATGCACGTTAACTTAACAAAACTCATGGTGTAAATATCAATCGCAAGCCTCAAGAGCAAACAGAAATAAAAAATCCGCTACAAAAACTGCTCGATATGACCCACTTCTATCTCAATACATTTTCTTAGTCTGCTAAGACACATTCTCTCTGTACTTGAAATAGTATTCCAGGGTCGTATCGTATGTGTTCACTATGTAATGCTATTCCATTCAACAAGGCATCTTTTGTGTGAATAGATGTAGCAAAAACAAGGCTTTCTAGATGCCCCCACAGAAACAAATCCACTGGATTTAAATCCGGGGACCGCGGTGACCATGCATATGGCTCACCTCTACCAATCCATTTATTGTGGAAAGTATGGTCCAGATGGTTCCGCACAATCAAACTAAAATGAGGAAGACCGCCATCATGCATAAACGACATATCTCTTCGGGTTTGCAATGGAACACGTTTCAAGGGTTCATTCAAATCGTTCTAAAGGAACTCCAAATAACGTTCGCCATTCAATCGGTCACGTAGAACGAATGGTCCTATAAGATGGTAGAGGTGGGCCACATGCATGGCCACCGCGGTTCCCGGATTTAAATTCATTGGATTTCTGTAGGGGCATGTAAAAATCCTTGTTTTCGCTACAATTATTCACACAAGAGAAGCCTTGTTGAACAGAATAACATTACATAGTGAAGCCATACGAAACGACCCTGGAATGCTATTTCAAGTACAGAGAGAGTGTCTTCGCAGACTACGAAAATGTATTCAGAGAGAAGGTGGTCATATCGAGAAGATTTTGTAGCGGATTTTTCATTTCTGTTTGCTCTTGAGGCTTGCGATTGATATTTACACCATGAGTTTTGTTAAGTTAACGTGTTTGCATTATGAAAATTCGTTATAAACATTTTACCTATCATTTCCATTTTCATTCAGAGTTCATCTTTGTGAATAATGGTAGACATCTCAGGTTGGATGTCGTCGAACAAAAATGCATTTTTATCAAAAATCGTTGCTCCGATCGATTTTTCACACGAATACTTTTATTCAGAAAATTGTCTAAGTAACATGATTTTGTTGAAAAATATTCAAAAATATCTGTCATTTCAAAGTTTTGAGGTGTGAACCATCGGGGGTAGTCCGTTCCTGACTTTGTAGTACAACTTACTCCTGCATGAAAGCTCATCAAAGCAATTCATCTGTTCAATCACCAGAATTTGGTTGATTCCGAATATTCAATTAGAAAGTTATCAAAGAAAAACATTTTTCATTTTGTAATGTTCGAGGGCCCGTAACTTGATAACGAAGGATTTTAGGAACAAAAGTTATATGAAGTACTGGTGATATTTGGCCCCATCTATACAATCCCGAGAGGAAAAGAGAATGTCCAGGGACACCCATAAGTCGACTTCAGTTTCAGTTCGGAAATGTTAAAATTCATTCTAAGCTGTTATTAATGCATATCATAAATAAATCAATGATAAAATAGCAAGAAAGGCTATCATATTCAAATAAGAAAAAAAATTTGCCTGTTAATGGATCATTAAGACAAAAAAACACCATTTGGATATGTTGAATTCAAATTGAATATTTTGAAACAATGTTTATACTAATTTAACTTTTTATAACATATGTTTTACAATTTATATTTATATTCAAATTATTCAGATACTTACCATAGGTAGATAGGTCCAAAGTAAGTGTATCTATTGGACACTGCAACCCACGAAGGAGCATTTGACAATGCACTACCCACATTTTTTTGATCAGCTTTGGCTAAAAAGGGTATAGAATCGACCACTGCTATCTAGATCTACGTCATGCTCATTTACTATGGTTATAAACTTATGCAGACGACCTTGTCATATTGGCAAGGACCATGTCGGGATGGTTAGCTTGTAATATCCTTCAAAAAATGTTGGACGATTCTCATAGCAGAACAGTGACAGTAAACTTTCCTTCAATAGTGACGTGTAGAGGAAATGAAATATCTAGATATTAATCTCTCGATAAAAATATCATCTGAAATGCTCACTCGGGAAAGGTTACGCACAAAGCCGACCTATGGACATGTCGAACGATCTGGAGAAAATCTTATGGATTAGGGCTCAAACAAATTCATTAAATTTCTGTGATGATTGTCAGACCAATGATTAAGAATGGAGCAATTGCTTGGAGGCCAAAAGCTCTACAACAAACGACTCAAGTAAAACTATCCAGCATACAGAGACAGGCTTGCTTGGCTATCTCTGGTTTCATCTCAACCACATCCTCATGGCCACATCTCTCTGAGAAGAGAGTCTAAAAGGAGAACGTGAAAAACTATATTATTTCAAGTTGCACGAAATATGCTTGTGCGTAGCAAATTACTGGTTGACACTAAATGTCACAGTTGATAATGTTATACTTTGTTAATTTTGTTGATAACAACTGTCAAGATTCAGATTTTTTGAACACGTCAATGTAGAATTTTGATGAAAGCGAAAGGAGAAACATTTACACTTCGCCATCAACAATTTTGTTTCTGGAAAGGATCCAAAATATGAGGTGATTCTAAAACGTATACAGCAGTCACGATTCTCTCAACTGGACAAGAAAATATCAAAAAGAGTTTCCTTTGCTGATTCTGTGATAGCAGATCACATCCAAGTAAAATTGTGTTTTGGACTTGTTTTCTCTCTTTTATGAAATGAAATATATTATCATCAGAAAAAATGCATGCTTTGCCTGCCTTGAGCCTTATCAAAGCATCAAAATGAATGTAAAACCATCGTTAAGTGTACAGTTAGTAGCCAAAAACATTATCCTATTCTTTGTACTGATTCGACTACGAAATTTTATTTCTATTATTGAACAAAAGAATCAAATCATTCAAATCAGTAATGTCACTTTCTGACAAACTGTTGCTGTAAGGGTGTCAGTAAAAATGACTTCAAAGATGTCAGAGCTTTATTGGAATCAGCGTCTCAATGATCTCAAAGTTTTAGAAATAGCACTGAAAGTTTAGGTTTTGAAAAAATTTCGTATAAAAAAATTATACACCTTGAGGTATTCCACATCTCCAGTGGAATTTGCCTCCCAAATCGTCAGTTACAAGTTCATACATCTCAAATCGTCAGTTTCACAGTTATATTCATCGACATCAGGAAGTTCATTGAATTTTGAGTTTAGAGTCTCTACATTATAGAATAGTTCCGGGAGGTGCCTGTGAAATTATTAGGAAATCGGATTTCCTGTTCTGCATGATCCGCAACCACGAACGAGCAGGAATTGGACCATTATCCCTGATGGCTGCTGTCTGAGCGGCTAATAAACTTAGTGTAGTTTTTGACACTGAACAATGTGATCATAACGTCACTGAGTTGAAACCCGTTAGGCAAAAGAACCACTTAAAAGCCGCAGATATCACTTGCAAGACGATGCATAGAATCTTCTTCTGTCTCGACTTAATGAAGTAGTTGATCTTTGCTTTCCTCAGGTCGAGTAGGCTGAAGTCGATAACTGAGGAATTCCTCATGACCTGCCAGGGTGTTGTCTTAAACACCTCAGTCTCTCGTAGTCCCTGACACCATATGAAGGGCCTGCCGTGAAGCACCTAAAATTCTAATGCACTTGCCATCGGCATGTTCAGCAGTGTCATTTCCCATCCTCAGGCTGATACAAGCTAATAAGCCTGATATAGTCCTACTTGTTCATCAGAATAAATTTTTATTCGTCGTTGAGTTTTCAGCTCCAAGTGAGGCGAATATTGTCCGAAAAGAAGAAAAATGGATGAAATATCGCGATCTTTTCTCCGAGCTCCGCAGACTTTATCTAGACCACTGTTGGAGTTCTTGGTGGAACGAGGGACACCATACTCTCTAATTTTTAGGTCATGCCGTCTTGCACTATATTCAACAAATGTAGAAGGCTATCATTTTTGGTTCATTGCACTTACTTAGGGCACACGAAATAATAATGTGTTCATAACAGGGATAAAAATTTAATATCGATTGAATAACTTACATAAATACTTATTAATTAACTCAGAATTGATTTTTTTTCAATTTTTCTAAAAGGTTATTACACATTTTACCGCCTAAATGAAAAATTGATTTTCCACAAATTTGGAGCGATATAATAAGATGTTTAGTTTATCTTGTATTGAGATCGTGAATGGAATTTATTTCACTGGGATCCAAAATTGAATGTTTGTGAATATTGTTCAAAGAAGAAACAACAAATTTGAAGCAGGTTCAAGATATGATGATTTGAATATACATTTTATTTTGCAGTCTTCTGAGGTTGCATTCATGAACTAATTCCAGCGAGAAAGCAGAGTACAGCAGAGTATGCTCATGTAATTTTAAACATTATGTTCCGTAATAACTCTTAGTAACACTAAATTACGTTTATGAACCATTTGGAGTAAGATCATCATACTCTGAATAAGTTCATGAACTCAGTCAAAGATAGTTCAGTAGGTATAGATGAATTAGCTGTCCCCAAAAATGAAATAAAAAATTGTAGATTCGAATATATCAAACAAATACATTTGAGATATTTAAAAGAAAAATTTAATTCTGAATAGTATTCCTTAAATTGCCCTAATTTCCTTTTTCTCTACATGGGTATTCCAAAGGAGACTTTCATCAATGTACAGAACTAAAAATTTTGTAGTTTGACAATATGTAATATTATTTCAAAAGTAATTTTTTTCTGTTTATGATTCTGTTACTTTTTTTGAACATTAAAGACTTCAAACTCAATTTGTAGTAATTCAACTAGGAGATGTAAAATCTTGCTTTTGGATCTTTCCCAGTTTTAACTTGTAGTAGTTTTACATTTCAATGAAGTACCAATTTTGTGGACTCTTCTTTTATTATTAGTAATATGTATCTCTTGTTTTATAATCATTTCATTTTTTCTTCTGTAAACCATGGTTCAAAAACGATCATTTTTCAAATATTTCCAGAAGATTTTCATAAACTTCATCAACACAATCTGGAATCTAATACATATTTTTGGAAAAAATATTCAGTTTCATTTTAAGCTCCTGCAAATAAAATTTATGTACACTTACTTTTGTATTTCATTATCTTACGTTGTACCTATATGAACTATTTCGATCATTTGTAGATGTGGTTACTTATATTTGAATAAGTTATTGAAATAGTGTTACCTATAATAAAACTATTTGCACAACATAACTCATTAAGTTTCGCGGCTCCAGCATTTTTCATGTGACTATCAATATTGAAATCACCGACTACATAAACATTGTTATTGTTGTGGTTCAAATTTTAAAATTCAGTATTTATAAAAGTCAGAAAGTCATTGATTTTAGTTGTTTACGATCGACAAACTTCACAAATATTGACATGTTGAGAATTTAATTTTACAGCGAAAAATTATACATCCAATTCCGACGTTTTAATCAGTTTATACTGTATATTATTCCTGATGAATATTCCAACTCAGCCTCCACGATGTTTATAACAGGAAAACTCTGATGAAAAACCTGGGACGTTGTAGTACTTCTGTTCTTTTTTGATCCAAGATTCAGATACAATAACAAAATTTGCCTTTATCAGCTATAATTCTTACTTCTAAATTTTGTTTTTCATGGATAGAACATTGAGGAATAATATTGTCAAGTTTTTCTGTAAATCACATTTGTAATCAAACAGCGATATTTGTAAACTGTTTTGTGGCTCTACGGCAGTTATACACCTATTCCAGGTGCCAACTCGGCTGAAATATCTAAGAGGTGCTCTTCAGCACAAAAGGGATACCTTGCATTATTTCTTCAATTTTTCGAAGAATGATTATAACTGACACATTTTCTGCACGGAGTTATATGATTGTTTTCTCACACTGTACATGACTGTCAATGAAAAAATACTTTATTTCTTCTATTAAAAACTTTCTTGAATAACAATCCTTCAACAATTGCAAAGATCTTACATGTACTTTTTTGTTTATTTCTATTGACAAATTCAATTTTGAAGTGAACTGCAAACATTTCATTATGTTTTTTTAATTTTATACTCCAAATCTTTCATCAACGGTTCTTTAAACTTCATTCCAACTATTATGATTTTCAGTTTTCCTTCTACTGCATTAGCATTCTCTCTATATATATTTCAATAATTTTTCTTTCAATTTGAAATAGTCTTTTTCATTACATTTAATTTGGACATGAAAAGCCAATAATGGGCCGTACCTTTGGCCAGCACGTTCCCCCGACCTGTCTTCTATAGACTTTTATCTATAGGGACATATTAGAAATATTGTATATGCAAATCCTGCAACAGGTGAGGCGAATATGGTAAGAAAAGTTTTACAACATTGAACGCCCTAGATGCCGATGAAATCAGCTGCAATGTAAATAACAATTTGATGAAGAGAGGTAATAAATGCCTGATTTATATTTTGTGTGAAAAAACCATGTAACATTTTTAATTTTCGTTCTTTTATGAAAACTTTTGAATAAACATTTTTTAATTCATCATTTATTCATCCTGTTTTTAATAAAAACCATGACGGTTAATAGCTTAATAAACTCCCCGTAACTGTTCGAAATGAAGGTTTCGTAGCTCGTAGTTTTAAGGTAGACATGCGCTTAATTTATTTTTTCAAGATAAACTGAGTTATCTCGTAAACGGTTGATGTTTGATATAGGGAATTTTTCATGAAAATGAGTCAAAATCATCTCGGAATTCCAAAACTAACCTAAAATACGGGGTATTTTAGGTAAGTAGTTTATTTCTATATCGAAATTTCAAAACTATCTCAAAATACAGGGTATTCTATTTGAAACAACTGAGCTTTGGCCTATTTTTATTTCTTCAGAATTAGTCATCGATTCCGAACACCTTGTATAACATTTTGGAAATGTTACTTCTACAAGACAATGGAATGAAGTATTTTGAATAATCAATAATAGGTTTTTTATGTATTCTATCAAACTTTTGAATTTTATGGGGGAACCATTAGAGAGCCGAATACCTAGTTTTTTTGAGTAAATGATTATCTCGAGAACGGTTCAATTTTGGTATAGGGTGTATTACATAAACTCACATTAGAATTATGCCAGGTATTCAAAAATATGAAAATATTCAGGATGTTACATTTGAACAGAGGACGTTAGTGCCAACTTTCGGTATAACCGGAAGTGTTGGGAAAACGCCAATATTTTCATTTGATAAAATATATTGAAAAACCTATATTTACCAATTTTCAGCGTACAGAATAAAATCTACAAACATTTTTTCAGTAGTTTCAAACACTATCCAAAAAAACTTTATGACTTCTTTTCTTTTATAACATAACCTGAAAATAATTCAGTAGATAATCTTTAAAATATAAGACTCATTTCTAGAAACATGACAATAGGAACTTAATATAATTATATTTCTAACTAATAATGTACATAAATAATTTCATAGTATATTATAAATTATCCCATACACAACGGTACTGTTAAACCTTTTGATCCTTCCTAGAATTTGCCAAGTCATATTCACATTATTGTTACGTTTTTACCCGTGGGTTCAATAATAATTGACTACACTGAACAATAATCACTGTACTGTACTCGCATTAGACTGACTTGATAGGCGGGTGGATAACGCTTATATTTGGCAATCGAAGGTGCTAGATTTTTCTTTGGAACTCCATCGAACGACGGTAACGGTGTTCTCGTCACATCTAGAATGCCAACGAACATCGAAAATTCGCGAAACTTCACTCGGGCTGAGCGCGCTCTTAGCCACGTCACAGATGGTTTACGGCTACCAGTGGCGGACCGTGTTACTTTCTTCAGGGCATGATTTATAACATTATATTGGAAAAAAATCAGTATTTTTCAGCCCAATAAAATAAATTTACTTTTCATAAATAACTCCAGATTATTCAGAATAACATTGATGATTTTGCTTCACAAATATCACCTTTTTTAGTTTGTATATGAGGAAATGAGTATTAAAATTAATCTATGTTAATAGGGAATATGATAAATTGAAATTCCTATTATTAAACAATATAATTTATTGATTCGATTGGACAGTATACTTTTTAAAATAAACTATCAGGAATACAATAAAGCAATAATCCAATATTATTATTAGTTAGTCTTTTTCTTATTAGAAATGGAAATCATAAGAGACCATGAAATGTACATAATTTCTCTAGTGAATTAGCGAGTTTTGTTATGATTTTAAAATACTACTATATTCAGTTAAATGGTGTTGGTACGTTTGTTATCAACATATATCCTTAAAACATAATGTAGGATCTTCACTTTAGAGAGGAGAGTATTTTACGATGAATGAATGGATGAATAAATAAAACAAAATTAATGTGTATACAAAATAACCCATATTACTGGAATTCTTTACTGGGCGTTGAAATTCCAACAGCTTCCTCATAGCCAGAAGAAGACTTTTTGGATTTTCCTTTCCCTGAAGAAAATAGACATGTATAAAAAATCTTTGAAAACCAAATAAAGGTTAGAAAGAAAAATAATATATACATTTTCATATTATCACTCAGTATATGAAGTAACTTATCCCTTTATTACTTTTGAGAAGAAAAATAAAATCAATGAGAGGTAAAAAAATCAGGTTCTAGAATATCACTTACATTACTTTTACAGGTGAAATTCAATGTTTCAAATCAACAAGGGTAACATTGAGCACTAACACATTAAAAACTCAAGGGAACTTTGTGATACCTAATTTAAAATATATTTCTGCATTTAGTGCTTTTCAAGTTTGTTTTTGCTCATTTTTCAACTTGAAATTGATATCTAAAGATCTCTACCCAAAAGCAATTATATATTAATTATATATCTAACTTATTTTTTTGAAAATGGATTACAGTCCATTTAACTAGCTTATAATACTTGTTAAGATTAGATAAGAGGATCTATAAGTAGAAAATAGGGAATGGAGATGACTTAACGTCTTTGGGCGAGTAACTTCATTGAATGTGTTCTTGTGTTCTTTAAACCTGAGTTAATCATTGAAAAGAAAAAAGAAACTATAGAAACTATAGTCAAGAATTTTTGAGAGTTTTGGGAGACCCTTGTCGCCAATTCAACCTTGAAGCATCAGGCATCAAGAATATGAATCGCCTTGACTAGAGCACATATTTTGTTCTTCCTGAAAACAGTCAAGATAAATTCTTCTTAACTATAAAACCAATAAAAGATCTGATAACATTCCATGTATGTTGAGTGGAATGCTGTTTGTTTGTACCCAACCTTCCAAATAGGCTAGCTGTTTCTCGATATAGGTCAACTGAATTCTTCAAAATGAAAGAAATCTTTTTTCATAATCATAGAACCATTCCTTTGTTTGCCGTCATTTCCAAGATGATGTAGATATTGAATGTTTACTAACATTGCTTCCAATATCAGAAAACTTCAAAAAACTGAAACTTTTAACTGGTTTAACTTTTCTCGTCTTTGAGAAGACTAAAAACCTATATCAGATCAACCATGTCGGACACTCGTTTAACAGGAATTGCCTTGCTAAATATTCATTGGGACTTAAAAATTAATCTGAAAAAAAAGTTGGTTGGGTGAAAATAATTATAAATATCATAGACAGATATTTCGCTAAAAAAAGGAATTTGGAATTCAATACCATTCATCTATTATAACCTGTTTTTGTTATTTTGTCTGTTTTGTCATGTTTATATATTTTTAGTTATACATTCGCTCATTTTTGAGTTATGGTTTTCGTTTTGAATAATATTCTGTTAATTTATTTTTTCATTTACAAATTTTCTCATTCTTGAGTTATTGTTTTCGTTTTGAAGGTTATTCTGTTCATTTTTTCAAAGAATTACGAAAGCCTTAGTGTTACTGAAGTTTTACTTTTTAAAACTTATGAGAACCCTTCATGGTAAATATTGGGCCCGAAATTGGTGATTACCCCTCCCCCCGCCTGATTTAAAGCATCATTTGCAAGTTATCTCATTCAAAGTGCTAGCAATCACACGTTACCTCTCAGCTCGACGTGGGAGCGACAGCTGGTTGATGGAAAACAGATTTTTTTAAAAACAGAACATGTCATTTTGCTGCATCTTTTGTTGGAGATATGAACTAAGATGTGTATTTTCATAGATATACAAAATAACAACTATATAGCTAATTAGTGAAGTATTGCTAGCGGACATAACGGACCTGTTCGTTAATTGTTTTTTACATACTTAGATACTATGAACAAACGGATGGCATCGCAACTCGAACAACGTGCTTCAGAGCGAGTAGTCATGAAACCATGATGAAGAGCAACTACACAAGTTTCTCTGATATCTGAACTCTATCAGCCCAAAAATTCAATTCACAATGGAACAAGAATCCCCATGAACAATCACTTCTTGGATGTGCTGGTGATCAGAAAAGAAGATCGCGCATTGGAGCATAAACTGAGATACACAGAAGAGTATCTAATTAAAAACTCCAACCACCAGCCAAGACAAAAGAGGGAGTGAATTGAAACTGTAGTTAAGTTTGACGCATGTGTAAACCTAAGAGTCTCCCAGAAGAACTCAATCATTTGAAAAATACTTTCACAGGCAATGCGTATAGCGAACCTGAATGCAAGAGAGCAATATGACCCAGGAAAGGGAATGCCAAAACAATTCCAAATAAGCCTGTCAATGGAAAATCGTTTCTACCCTATATGAAAAATGTTACGAACACGACGAGAAATCGGTATGCAGTTCATTGAAAACCGTCAGAGAGAGTGAGGTCAACAGCTAAGGATCCAAGAGGGCCTTCAATATCAGATCGCTCGAGGCTATGCTACATTGCAACCAAAAAGAGAAGTGTCAGTTCCCGGCTCTCTCAACATAAGATGAATTGTCGTCTGGGGGACACTGACCAATCAACAGTTACAAAACATGCACTTGCATGTGCACATGCACTTGAAAATACCCAAGAGCCTGAGAGATCTAAGAGCTACTACACAAGTCTATATAGGAAGGCGAAAGAAATTAAAAAACATGAAACCAAGAAAGTCTGGCTATCTGCACTGATAAAAAGTGGTATTTTAATGAAATCAATAGAAATGAAACCACGCCTGCCACAAATGAAACCTTGAATGTATTATCTGCTGTGAGGACAACCCGAGTATTTTGTTACTTCATCGCCTTTGATAATACCTACCGCAATCGTAGACAAAACATCAGGCATAGCTGAAAACTTTTTACTTCAATATAAATCAATCCCTGACTGTACTGAAATACTAACAACCCTTCCTTCCTTGTGGTTGAAAATTAATAAATCTTAGAAACTTCTGAATAAGAGAAATGTTATTCTGTCAATTTAATAGAAATAATATTTTAGAGAAATATAATTTGTCTCACTATTTCAAGAAAATTAGACAGTGAATTCAAAAACCTTACAATTGGGACAACAAAAGAATACACATGTCCATTTGATAAAAGTCATCATAATAATAAAAATGAAGTGAGGCGGCCACTGCTCCAAACAACGTAACGTTTTGATGAAAAATTGCGTTGATTTCTGAAATCCACTAAAAATAACCTATTTTGCGATTTAAGTTCATTTCATAAAATTCGTTGGCACTTTCCTTTATCTTCAACTTTATAAAAAAATTGTACTATGCTTTTATAACTGAACAATTTTCTACAAAAAAAATTAAACGCTCACCATTAGAAAAATAACATCTCACTCAAAAAGTCAAAGTAGCGTTAATCAACTGTTTTTCTACATTTTTATGTGCTCAAAAATGCTAGCAGTTTGCATAATTGCACATCTAATTTGGATTATTCTCTATAGACTATTGCCGTTAATATTGAAATCACTTGAGGTGGTATTGACATCCACTTATGCCACACTAGAGCACCAATTCAGTTGAAGAAGAAACTTTTTGGATATACTTTGTCCTCATAAATATTAAATTGAGGTTCACAAGGTTTAAAAGTTTTTACCTTGGCAACTTTTGACGTAAGTGGATTTATAAAGAAATAACATAAATTATATTCTAGACCTTGGTTTTCTCCTGAACTCAATTTTTTTTGTCCAATAGGTAACAAAGTACTCACTCTAAATAATTTAATACATATAACAATTTCTTGATCAATTAATTGGTTTTATGAAAATAGTTAATGTATGCACATAGACAGATTGGTACAAAATTCGTTGCAACAAAATGAATAATTTCAATTTTTTGTTTCAAAAATGATTTGGTTAACATAATGGTTCGAATAATTTCGTGAAAAATGTATTCGGATACACTAAGTGATTATTAATGATCACTGAATAAAGAGGCGGGTTACTAAGGAAATCTTTATTAACAAAAAATAAAATAACAATTATGTTTGAATAAACAGAAAATAATGATTTTTCTTCCTGATATGATCTAGAAACAAACTGAGGCAAAACCTAACAGTCATGAAACCTTCTAAACTTTTATTTCACTAACAATCAATCAAAAACCTACCTCGTTCCTTTTTATCTCTGGACTTTTTCTCTTTCTTTTCACTTTTTATCTCTTCGACTTTTTCAGGAATCTCATCATCCAGTAGTAACAGATTCGCTTCCACTGGTTCTTTGAATGGCTTTTCCTTGTGTTTGCTACTTTTCTTCTTTTTTTGTTTCTCTGAACTTGGTAAATCAGAAGTAACATTTTCCTTGGCAAATTTTTCTTTACTATACTTGTCTTTTTCTCCCTTCTTTTTAGAATGTTTTTTATCCTTCTTAACATGGATATCACTTTTATGTTTCTCAGGTTTAGATGAATAATCAAATGTAGGCCTGAAATTGATAAAAAGCCTAGTTTTAGGTATTGTATTGTCTTTATTATCCCAACAAACAGTAAATGTTCATGAATAGGGATCAACTAAATCAAGTAAAGATACAAATTTAACAAAATAATGAAATATTGAAGACAGCACAAGTGATAAATATAAGCAGTGAACATTAAGTTTGTAAATAGTTATTAAAAAATGTAAAAAACATAAATAAATAAAGAAAACGAGTAAAATAATAATTTGAGCAAACAGTCAAATTTGAAATTATCCGGATTAAATATAAAAATATTCAGATAATTCTGGCTATATGAAAAATCATATGATCTTGTATTTTTAGTATATTTTATTAAATACTTCTCCAATCGATTTTTTAATTTGAGAGCAGTTTTAGATTTTTTTCTTCTTATATATAACTCCATCATGATAAATCGTTTTCTGTCTAAAATTAGATTTGAAATTACTAACTGATAGTTTTAAATTATCTAAATGAACAATTCTCCTTCCGTTTCATTTGTGTAGTGTTATGACTATGAATATTATTGATTTCTATGTGATTTACGTTTGAAATTTTTCATCGATTTGTTATTGAATAAATGAAACAACAAATTTTTTGTTTGTATGGTGTATTCAAATCTGCGACAGGTTGCCTTTTATGTTTCGGGATTTAGCAACCCTAGTGTTGCAATCTGGCAACTTACAGCTCTATCGTAGAGTTGGATATTTTTGAGGTTATACGTACTCAGAATGTTTTGACATACAGTAACTATTTGTGTTGTTTACAGTGATTTAAAAGATTCATCTCGGCCCAAAAATGGAATTAAATCGTGAATATTTTCGTGCGATTATTTTTTACATCTTTCGGCATGGATTAACTCAGCAACAGTGCATGGATGAACTCAATTCAATTTTTGGCGATGAAGCTCCATCAAGGGCCAGTGTTTATCAATGGTATGGTGAATTCAATCGTGGTCGTAGTTCACTCCAAAACGAATTTCGTGAAGGTCGTTCAAAATCAGTAGTTGTTCCGAAAACCATTGATGCTGTGCGCGAACTGATATTGCAAGATCGTTATGTGACCTATCGTGAGATTGAGACAACCTTAGGCATTAGTGGGACCAGCATACATTCAATATTGCATAAACATTT
>WOGR01002710.1:0-16953 GCA_015342045.1 Leptinotarsa lineolata | reverse complement strand
ATGATTTCATTGAAGATTTGCCACTGGCTAACCAAGTTGGTATCTATTTTCAACAAGATGGAGCGCCACCTCACAATTCTCAAGTCGTAAGAGAACATCTGAATGACAACTTCCCAGAAAAGTGGATTGGCACTTATGGACCTATTCAATGGCCTACGAGTACATTCTTGAGTTGTCATATTTTTACATAAATGTATTTACTTTTTCATATTCTAAATCACCAGATCTTACTCCGCTAGATTTTTTTCTCTGGGGAACAATTAAAAATCAGGTTTACAATACAAAATCGGCTACAGCATGAAGTAAGGGTGGCATTCCAGAACATCACTGAGAAACAGCTAATCAATGTGATGTGCGTAACAATTGAAAAAGTTGAACTTGGCCATTATAACCTTGATGGACTAATTTGCGACTTTCTTGCAATTATTCAGAAAAATAGAGAAAATAAAGTGTGAAATAATTCTTTAAATGACTGTGAAGTCATAAGCCTCACAGTCGTAGTTTTCCCATGTTATTTGATCAAGAATGAAGCGATTTACTCCATCCATGGCATTCTAGATCAAAAAATAAAAATTGGAATAAAAATGATTTCGTCAAATATTGACAAGTGAAGTATTGTTGGATTTAGAATGTCATTCTTGATCGAAATAAGTAAAAAGATATAGGATGTCCCGTTTAAAAATCGAAAGTTGGTGTCATTTCCGGTCAAACCGGAAGTACGGCAAAACAAATAAATATGTCAAAAAATGTAAATTGAACTATAATACACAACCCCCAAATTTCGTTTTTCTATCTCCAATAATAAAATAGTTATAGGGTTGAGCCACCTTAGAGAATCACCCGGTAGACTTTAAAGTTAAAAATTTTTAAATATCAAGTGCTGATACGTTTAAAGAAACTGTTAATTTGTGTCCCCACACTTCACCTAAAAAACTGCACCTCAATATTAATGAAAAAAGAATGTAATTATGAACATTTACAAAAATCAAATCCTTAATTGTCCGTTGATGAAATCGTGAGAAAAGTAGGAAACATTGCTGGAGTGTCTCTTTCAAGTGGCTATGGATTTATGAGAGAATATAAAGCAAATGAAAATTATTAATAAGGTGGGAGATTTTGATTTAAACGCTATCAGAAAGAAAGTACCTAATTTTTTTTCGAAACGAAATGCCAAAAGTAAATTGAATTCTGAAAGTTGTGAACAATGATCCTGATCTACCAACTTTTAAAAAGTCGACATTCCGCAAAATGCTTTTAAAAAAATGATCTTAATTTAAAAAAAGAGGGAGAAATAGTTTGTTGCTCGAGAATCCAGAAATAGTATTGTGGAGACGAGACTATTTAATGAAAATAAGAGCCTACAGAAGGAAAAATAGAAAAATATATTACCTGGATTTGTCGGATTGTCCAAGTAGACAGCTGTAGCCCATCATGCTTTTAACAAAAAAGGCACCCACATTATCTCATTCGAAGTTCTAAAATTGTTCGTTCCGTTAACCAGCTGACGAACGTCAACCCTCAGAAGTCGAAATTTGTGCGAGCAATGAATTAACGAGGCCTTACCTTTTAACGTGCGATTACCCAGCACGGTGGTCCCGGCGGGGAATCGAACCCCGGTCTTCCGCTTAAAAGGCGAATGTGCTAACCTCTACACTACCGTGACCAGAATAATACTCGATGAAACTCAAAATTAATACTCAAGAGTATATAGACAGACAAAGGAAATTAAAAAACACGGATAATTTCAATAAAAAAAGAGGCAATGAACATTAGTAAAATCTGGCTACATACAAGAGTCCTAGTATCTGCTTTGGAAAGAACGAGAACAACAACGAGAACAATTCGAGCAACAACTCGGGCACTACGACCGTTACCACATCGCCTTTGATAATGTCTACCGTAGTTGTAGACGAAACATCGAGCATAAAAACCTGCAGATATCTGCTAAAAAACTCTGAAAATAAATTTCACACAGTTATCTCTGGCCATGAGAGTTTACATTCTTTTATCCACAAATTGTAAGATAAGTTGCTTGTATTTCAAATCTAGTCATGACTCATGAACAGATCCGCATGATGGTTGACAGTTGGGTCCTTGTACTGCTTGTAGAAATACTTGTTGAACCTAAAACCAGTCTATTCTAGGCCAATTTTTGTGAGCTGAAGTTATTTGCACGTTGATTTTTCGAAAACTCAACTAACTAACTACTGTTCGTCACAATATCCTTCAAAAAAAATTTTTTAGTATAGAATCACAAGAAAACTACGTCAAATATTAGGTTGTTGGAAATAAATTCTATATTATGAAAATTTCTAATCATTATATTGAAGTGTGTTATTGATTATCACCAAGTAACGGCTCAATGTATTCAAAATATAAAGTTGTTTCAAAAGGTTTGTCCGATTTTATAAATCTACTTAAAATTATTATATCTTAGTTAATACAGTTAATCGGTGTACTTTTGCCAACGTCAGCATAAAATTGCGTGCTTGGGATTCGATGTAGTCGACTGGTACTGATTGACGAAGGTTCTATAACGGTGACAAAGTTATCTAATTGCTTGAAAATACTGTAGTCGGTTGGCGAGAGCTCTGGGGAGTATGGTGGGTGACGCTCAATTTATTTAATTTTCGGACGGTACTTTGTGAAATGTGCGAACGGGCATTGTCGTGGAACAGGATCGGACCTCTTCTGTTGACCAGTGTCAGCGGCTGCTGACGCAATTTTCGGTACATCAATTTTCTCACAATAGGACTTTTCTGTGATGGTTTGGCATGATTGCGTAAATTATAGAGAATCACACCAACCGCTGACCACCATATAGTAACCGCGATCTTTTTTGGTGATTTTTCGTCTTTGGGAAGTGCCTGGGTGGCTCGTCGGTGTCCAACCACTGCCTGAACGCCTCTTTGTTGTCGTAGAGGATCCACTTTTCCTCAAACGTGACGAGCGTTTCAGTTGCGCAAAAGCAAAGAAGAGCAGACCTCAAAAAGTGACAATTTCTGTCGATCGTTCAAATCGTGAGGCATAAACTTTTCGAGCTTTTCGATCTTTCTAATAAGTTTAACACCATCAAAAACCACATGGGAGCTGACGCCCAAATCTTCCGTCATCCCACGCACAATTTATGATAGGTCAGTTTCCACAAAGGTTCTCAAATCCTCGTCCTGGATTACTGTAGGTCGGCCACTCCTGGGCTCATCTTCGAGGCTGAAATATACGGAACGAAATTTCGTAAACCAACTTCAAACAGTGCGTTCATGAACACTTTCATTGCCAAATGCCTGGTTGATTTTTGGACTGTTTCGGCAGCACTGTATTCATAGAAAAAATTGGCCGAACATTGCTTAACGACATCATATAGTAATGAGCAAGTTCTGGTGTGTTACAGTTCTGTTGTTCCAAACACCAGAACACTTCAAATTAATATAATGTAATACCCAGACATCTTAATTTAATTGGATCAAATATTACATATGGAGTAGTACAGCTTGTCAAATATAGGAAGAGGTTTGAGAGTTATCTCACTCTCTCTCTCTCTCTCTCTCGCTCTCGTCGTCTTCTAACCTAGTGGGCGGGACCATAACGTAATTCTTAAACCTCTTCCTATATTTGACAAGCTGTAGAGTTTACTTAGTTGTGAATGGTGAAGCTTTGGGGGATTACCAGAACGTTCATTTTTTGTATCAGAGTAATACGTTGAATAGGAACATCTTTTTCCAGTTCATCAACATCGTGGTAAATCTCCTGGATGCCTTGAAGACGTCATTCTCTCACCGTTCCATGGCCGCAAGAAACATCGGCAAGAAAGACACCGTCAGTGATGCAGCTATAGCTGGAATCTCCATGATGAAGGGTTATGTTCGATCCCTCGCTGCCGGGGATACCAAATGCATGCAAAGGTACCTCTGCCAAGCTAACAGCGAATGTTCGAAGGATATCGGCCAAAGTTCGCTATACTGTCATCTCGGAAGGTATGTCAAGATTTATAATCGGTAAAAACTTGATTCAGCAGATATCAAATAAAGCATTCTGAAAAAAAAATTTTTGACTCTCAGCTTCTCAGTCAAAAGTATTTGTTATGATCAGTCTGCATATATATTCAGAAGGAAAGCTACAGGAAGTAGATAGGATTACAAAAATGTTGAGGCAGTCAAATTCAGCGAATTCAAATATATTTATTGAGAAAATAAAGATAAATAATATCAAAAAAAAGAAGGACACATTTCAACCCAAGCTAGTTCACAACGTTTTGCTATCCTCAATCGCCAAATATTCATTTGTTTCAATTCAGCTTCCATTTTGTGGTATAATAATTGTCAATCTTCATTGAAATACATCAAAGTTGTTTCCTATAAATGTTTCATATAAATGAGAACGAGTAAAGGTCCTAATATAGATCCCTGTGGTACTCCACACGCTTTCATTCATTCTCACCCATTTTTATTTCAGTTATGCTGTAAGCTTCATTTTGGACAGATCAGCAGGAAGTTCTTCTTCCTTCGACGTTTTATACGAGGCAGGCAAGAGAGGACGATATGGAGACAACTGTAAGGAGAAATATTTAGAATGTAACGAAGTCTAACTGAAAAAATCCCAATCCAAACTATTCTTCACCTATTTTCATATCATGATCATTTAGTTTCTTTCTTCAAGTGACAATTTGAAGAAATAAAGCCCAAAAGCAGCCTTCCGATTTATCGATTTCACTGGAGGCACTCTACCAAAAACGAGATGCTTCGGTGTGAAGAAAAAGTTAAATATTTATGAAAATATTTCTTGACCAAAAACCGTGGATTTTACTGCGACAATTTTTGTCAGAATGTAATTATTGCTAGGTGAACTACATTTTTCCAACCATATCAAAATTTGTATCCTCAGATTTGTGATACAATATTAGGTTATGTAATGATCGATTTACCATAGAACAAACAATTCAATGATGACTCGAGCCGTTATAACAATGGATTTAACCAAAATTTTTATTTTTTTTCTCATATTCTCTTAGCTTTTTGCACGAAAGATTCATAGTTTACGTAGCAATGAACCATGTAACATATTACCTATTTATTTTCCGCACCATAGATTTAATTTAATTTTTTCGGTAAGGAATAGACAATACGACTGCTGAAGTGGTTGACGCCACTCCAATTATTTATATTTGTATGCGAGGATGTCTGGCAGGAATCGAATGAATTTGTGAATATGACTGACTTTTGAGTAATTTAGTGTTATTTCGTTGTTAGAATTAACTAGTTATTTATTTTCGCCGTTTTTCATTTTTTGTTTGTATAAATTTTTATGCAAATGTTAAAATATATTATTTATAATAAAAAAATATTTCTTTAGATGTTTGTTTCATTGAGTCTCTGTCCAGTTGGAAGAATGTGAAATTTACACTGACCTGTTTTCATTCTTTTAATCCGAAAAATGAATCAAAAGTGGCTTGTAATCAATTATATAGATGAAATATCAAGTGAGTTGTGAATTATAATGTATTTCATTTATTACTGAGAAAAATGTACCTTGCTGGGAGAACACAGTTAGTGCTTTATAACAATCAACTTTCAACTCCTTTCCAAGTTCTTTCAGGAATGCCCCAGGGATCAATCATTGGGCCGCTCCTTTTCGTCACATCACAATTCCCTTCTAGAATTCAAAACTGCCCAGTCCAACCTATGCTTATGATATTCGAATATATCTTTATTTTGATGAAAACAATTGAAATCATGCTACCAGGATACTCAACAATAATATCAACTCTCTCGAGCAGATATCTGATCACTATTGTTTGAAAATAAATCCATCCAGGTCGGAAGTTTTATTATTTGGAAGATCGGCAGCTACGAAGAGATGCCTATCTCAATCAAACATTTCCATTGACAATGAGTATGTACCTATATAGGGAATAGCACAAAAAAATGAGACTCATTATCGACAACACCCTTAGATATTCCTTCCACGTGTCCTTGATTCTAAAAATAATGATAATAATAATAATTCTTAGTTTCCAGTCAGACAACAAAATTGTGCAGAAAGTGTCAATGCAAAATACAAATTAAAAAAGAAAAGGAGAAGACATGCTCATTCACTAAAACTGAGATGAATATGAGTTATTCAAAGAATTTCTGCAAAGCATAAAAACATTTTTCTAATAAATAAGTCTTTAAAGAGTTCTTGAACTCAGAGGAACTATTCAAGGCCTTCAAATAATCTGGAAGGTGGTTATATATCTTTGCTTCGGACCAATGTATTCCATTCTACATCACGTTACTTTGAATCTAGCTAATGGCAAATGAAAATGGTTCTTGGTATTAGTTTCATGTTGATGAAGTTTCAGATTTGTTGTAGGTAAAAGTTGATTCATTTTCGAACACAGATACACAGTTCAAAAGGGTAAACTGGAAGAAAAACTCAGTAGCACTTGTGCTAACTGTAATCCATCAAAATATATGAATGTAACTACAGCTGGGAAACAATAAGACGATTATTATTATCATCCGCCTTTCAAGCGGAAGACTGGGGTTCGATTCCCCGCCGAGCCACCGTGCTGGGTAATCGCACGTTAAAAGGTAAGGCCTCGTTGATCCATTGCTCGCAAAAGTTTCGACTTCTGAGGGTTGACGTTCGTCAGCTGGTTAACGGAACGAACAATTTCAAACAACAAATATTAAAGAAAGGTCACCGTACTCCTACTGTGGAAGATCCACCCCAGAAACAGACACCATATTCAAGTCTAGATCTAAATTCTACTTGAGCATAAAATATATGGAGTAACTGATTCTTTGTTAAAACTGTTCGTAAGTTGATGAAGAGATACTTCAATGAATTGAGTTTTGAATTTAATTGGTGACAGTGGGCTTAGGATGATTCCTAAGAATTTTACATTGTAATCAGTATTTGTTAGGATCACATTGTTCACCATGAAATATATGCTTTCCAGACCATTTCGCCAATTGTGAATACGAATAACTACTGTTTTGCCTGCATTAAAGAATAATCATTGTTAATGAAGTAATTTGACATCCAGCTTATTTTTCTGGCACGATTGTTTCCTGATATTTTTGTAGCTGGTGCAGATATAACTAGCGAAAAGTCATCTGCATAAGCGGTATAATAACCTTCGGTAACTATTGATTCGATGTTATTTACATAGAGTAGAGGACCCATTATTGAACCCTGTAGCACACCCATACTTAGATTCAGACATTCAGAATGGCTCTATAGATTTCATTTTTCCTATTGACTTGTACTGACACAAATTGTTTCCTATTTTCAAGAAATGAAGTCAGCCATCTGAAAGAAACCCCTCTTATACCATACATTTCTAATATTGAAATTAATTTTTCATGATTAACGCAGTCAAATGCTCTACCTAAATCACCAAGAATCACGGCTGGGCATTCTCTCCCGTTAACATATTCTAGGATTTTCTTTAATAATGAAAATATTGCCGTATTTGTTGATTTTTTGGAACGAAATGTATGCTGCATTTGACTTAATATGGAATGTTTATTTAAAAATGAACAGGGGCGTTCAAGAAAAGCGTATTCATATACTTTAGAAAATCCACAGTGGACCATAATTTTCCATTGATATTGGTTCCCTTTTTATGAAAATGGCCTGAGATTGATATACTCGAATAAAAATATTCTGAATAAGCGATTAAAAACAACGTTATGTCAGTGTCTCGTGTTATCTCACGTAAACTATGTCGATATGGCTTTACTCTTTCCCTTTTGGAATGTAATAAAACTAGATTGCAAAGATTATAGAACAAATGTGGTTGTCTCATTTGCAGCTTACCTAGGAGAGACCATGTAACAAATGCTTTGAAATCTCCAGGTTGGATGGACTTGACTGAAAGGAGAGCATTTCACGCCTGCTGCTTATTCAAAATGATTGTAACCAACAGACGTCCTCTCTATTTATACCATTCATAAGATTCAGAATGGACATACATAATCTAAATATCCAATACTAATCAACGTTCACTCCACCAAGCCACAACAGAACAACTCTCTTCAAAGGTTCGTTTAGTTATGTAACTTGGCTAATGAATAGGATTCCACCTGGTTATAAAGACTTGCCTTTGACTTTATTCAAGAAACACGTTAAAAATGAAGCTTTCAACAAATACCTTTGCAGTAGAAATGAATTCATGCATCTCAGTATCTCACATTATTAAATGTCCTTTTGTGCATCTACTTGAGATGCACAACTTATGGTTGGGTGGTAGAACAAATCTCTTCTGGCGACTAGTCTTGAACTCCGCTTTCTGACTGACATTCTTTTCTATATATTTTGTATTGTCATATCATATATTTATATAATTTGTATTTCAGTCAATAATAACTATTATTATTGTCAAGTTGGATGTAAATTCACCAGAATGGCAACAATTAGGTTGGGTTCCAATCGAGGTATTTCAGGACCAAAAAAATTGAGAATTCAATTTCATAAAAATTTCAGTAGTTTAATAGGAGGCAATAAAAAACTTCAAATAAATTTTCTCAAATTTATTAACCAAATGCTGTCACTGATACCAGAAAATATCAAGGAAAAATTGTTTCCGGGTAAAAATAAACATCTTATAATTAATAACAAGAAATAGCAAACATCCTCAAAAATGATCGCACCGAATCAGATGTTTGAATACTTATTTTACAAATGAACACATCCACTTAGTAGCTTTTGGTTGGTTCTCGTTGATCACCTTCGAACCCGACGTTCCGTTAATCCTCGTGAATGTTGAATAATTTCGCGACTTCGTTCAGATCCTCGTACTTTCTCTGATCCTTCAACACTTGTCTGGCAACTGACATTCTGTTGAAAACGTTCCACAACACCACTCCCACTACAATATCGTTTCTCAGATAGAATATTACGCCCTTTCCAAAATCTTCTCCTTCTGCCTGGTTTGGAGCACTGCTGTGTTTTCGCGTCTCAGCCATTTCAGCCTTTTGTTCGTCAGAGAGGTATTTGTCACACTCGGGAGGTACCTAATCGAAAGAAAAATCGTGTTATCGCTTTGAATTTAGTAGGCCCAGCTATGCAACTTTAGTTTTTCAACCAATTTTAGAAAATTTCATTCATATCCTCATAAAAATAACGACATGACGACTGCTAAGAAGCCATCCTATGAGGCGGACCAATACTAAAACTATGATCATTCAGAAGCTTTTTGTCAATCCTCCAGGCTAGGTGACATCTTTGAAAGGGAAATCGTAAGTTATTTAATGCAATCAAAGACAACAAAAACCTGGCTAGTAGGCCGTGGTCGAATGGAACCTGAAGTTCTAAACGTTTCGTCTGCTACTGACATTATTAGTGGTCTTTTGGGGGACAAAACACAAGCACTACAGCGATTCACGTTGGATTTGAATCTATTAAGATTAAATTCATTTGGAGAGGCGTTCTCAGCAATTTTATTCCACATAAACGCAGTTCTTCAAATGAAAGAGTTCTTAAACAGTGAAGTTCGAGGTGTAATGAGTTGAACCTCAAAACGATGAGCAGCCAAAGTCCGTCGCGTATTTCCGAAGGGTGAATGAACGCCTTGGAGTGAGCCAATCCTGGAAGATTTAGCCAGAAGTCTTTAAAACTTCTCGCCATCCAGGTGCTCAATGTTTGTTTGGCAATGACAGGTTCTAGTCCGATGAAGCTACTTGCAGCACCCTCCGTCACAAGGGAGTCAGCAGCCTCGTTGCCTTCCAGGCCAAGAACGCAATCTATCATTTATAATGGACTTAAAATTTATAATGGACTTAAAATTTATAATTGCCTACCACTAAGCTCAAGGGAAATCAATAATTCGGAATGTTTAAAAAACTGTAGTGGCTGTACCTATTTATTCATTTCATTAGCTAGCACTCAGCTTGTACATTTTACTCATACACATTTTACTATTACTAAGTTTATTATTTTCAACATTTCAACTTGTTGTACCTATACAATGACTTCGACAATGAGAACTGTTTCTTCTGATATTAAAGCATATTTGATTGATTGTTTTCTGGTTGGGAACAATGTTCCAAGCTTTTGAGAAGCAGCCTTTGCAATACCAGCGATATGATTGTGCCAAGACGTTTTGGTGTCCATTTTAACCCCCAACAAATTTATCGAAGCAGAAAGCGGAATTGTCTGTCCTGACATTATTATGTCCGGCTTGGAGACGTTTATATTTGTGGAGATAATCGATGCCTGGGTTTTCGTGGCATTGAATTGAACCTGGTTACTTTCACCCCAATTCAAAATCACTTTTAGATTCTCATTGAGATAGACAACCTCCTGCTGCCGGTGAAGATGTGCATCCGCAGCCGATGTCCTGGAATCCAAATGGAATGACGAAAGAAGTGTCATATCGTCAGCAAAGCAATATATTGGAGTAAGTCTGGTATACAATAAGAAGAGGGTTAGAAACAATATGGATGCCTGGGGAACATCTGCGTCGATGGTAAAAGTAGTCGAGAGATATCCATCGACGGCCTCTTGCAGGGATAGTTCTTTCAGAAAGCTGGAGAGCCATACACAAAAATGATCCGACAAGCCATAGCATCGATTTGTTTGTTACTGTGACTTCGAGATATAACTTTCATCCTGATGATGCCTGCCACAGTAGCAGATAAGACATTTGGTACTTCAGGTTCCATTCGAGTACGGCGTAGTCAGCCAGGATTTTTTTCTCCTCAATCGTGAATGCTGTCCTGAAAGCTTATGTTCTTGTATTCTTTAATGCTACTATGTCATAACATACTCCATCAAAACATATATTATCATAAACTTCAACTTCATAAAGCACATCATAATAACGTACAGAAAAAAGCAAACAATCATATTTTTACACTGGACAGTTCACAAAACTATAACACGTATTTTGCTACAACACGTGACTTGCTATGGCAAGTCTTATATTCTGTGAAAAAAATAAATGATGAATATGTTCTCAATGAAGTTATATTTAGCCAACAACTGCTGATAGAAAGACCTACCTGTTCTTGTTCTATATTTGACCGGATTCCCTCATCCGTAGCGGTCACCACAGCTTTCGGGCTATCCTTATCTGTCGCTTTAGCGAATACAGCAACAGTTGGAAGTGACGAATCTACTATTCCTATGGCCTCGTATCCGACGTCCGGACCCAAATCGGACCAAAACATGCTCTGATGGAGATAGGGCTTTCGAGACCCTGTCATATTCTCTCCGGCCAATCTGCCGGTAACCACAGCATGATCGTGATGTTCGATCCGTCTCCTCCCCAGCCTGGGATCATAAAAACATGCACAATCACCGGCCTATAAAAGTAATATTGCTATGTTAAATCTACAGAAAATCAAAAAAGCATTCATTATAAATCAATATACAATGAAAAAGGACTCAATAAATCTGTCACGACTTTCTTTTGTCTTGAATCACTCGAACATTCTTGAACACCCTCGATGATGAATTTTAACTTCATCAAAGAACAAAAGAATGTATCTGAGGAAGAAAAATTATAGAGACGCCTCCTATTTTTTTCATGAGGCCGAAATCAGCGAATTGTTTGTGAACAAATCTTTTCCACTGAACAAGAATAAAAAGATATCAGATTCGGTTTTCGTCAATTGATAAATTATTTCAACTCACAATGTACAAATCAGTCCTAGCCTGCAATTCAGTATTCACTAAATATCCACCAAGTTCTGGATCAACTTCCAAATCAGACTTTTCGGCTAGTTCTGTGTTCGGTTCCACTCCGACAGCAACGATAGCGTAATCTACTGTTATTACTTTTCCGTTATTCAAAGTCAATTCTAATCCCTTAGCAACGGATTTGACCCCGAGAACTTCAGTTTGTGGCATCACCTGAAAATATATTATTGGTCTATTTTTTTAACATACACAGATTATAAAAAGAGTACATATCTATATAATAATAATGTTCATTTCCAAAAATTAATACATATACATATAAACACGAAGAAATGCAGAAATAAACATAGCAATCCACTGAAGCTCTTAGAGCTTGTGCATGACATAAAAAAGCGAAACAATAAACTAAGTTAAGACGTTTTGTGCGTGATGTCAATTGAAATGGAAAAATAAATGAAATATGAACCAGTTAACAAAAAACGTTACAGTTGAAACTATCGATCATAAAGATCTATTATTCATCATTCATACACCATATACACAGGTTAATTGAAGTCATATATTTTATGTATCATTCAATGTTCTATTTTCAATATGGTCCTTGATGACAGCACATTTGTAGAGTTGCCGTCTATTCTATAAGGTAAGTCTTTGTTTAGAAAGATTGCAACACTACAGAGTGCCCCATATGGTGAACAATGACATCAACAACCGATGAAAATGGTGAGAAAGTGAATAAAATTGTTATGTAGAATCATCGAATCACTATTAGAGACGTTGCTGAGGATGTCGGCATATCGGTTGATTCACGCCATGCAATTCTTTTGTAAATTTTGGGCATTAAGCGTGTGGTAGCGAAGTTTGTTTCAAAATTGCTGAATTTTGACCCAAAAAAATCATCGCATAAGCATCGTCGTACAGGAATTGTTTTATGATGTCAACGGCGATCCAGAGTTACTTGAAAGGGTCATAACTGGTGATGAATCATGTGTATATGGTTATGACACCGTAACTAAAGTCATTGTTCCAGAGCACAGGAGAGCCAAAACCAAAAAAACCGTCGAGTTCGATCAAATGTCTGTTTTCCTCGATTTTCGTGGCGTAGTGCATCAGGAGTTCTTGCCACATGGTCAATAAGTAGTATTATCTTGTTATGCGCCACTTGCGAGGAGCAATATGAAGGAAATGTCCGGTATTATGGAAAAACAATTTATCGCTTTTGCATCACAATAATGCACCTGCTCACTGGTCATTGCTTGTTAGTAATTTTTCGGCCAAAAACAACACCGTAATCATGCCTCAGCCACCGTATTCACCAGATTTGGCCCCCTGCGACTTTTTCCTGTTCTTTAGATTGAAAAGACCCATGAAAAAACGGCGTTTTGTGGCGATTAAGGAGATGAAAACCGAATCGCTGAAAGAGCTCATGGACATACCAAAAAGTGCACATCAGAATTGCTTTGAAGATTGAAAAAAACGCTGGCAAAAGTGTATTATATCTAATGGGGACTACTTTGAAAGGGACAAAATAGAAATTGATGAATAAATGAATATTTTTTGAGGAAAATTAAAATTCACCTAATTTTTTTAACAGATCTCTTAAATTACTTGACAAAAATCTTCTATAATTTGCTTCGGTGCAGAAATACTTATATTTTAAATCTATCCTCGAGTCATAATTTTTTTCAATATGAGTTTGAACGTAGATAGTCATAGTCAGTCTTCAACAGGTTGGGAATGAAGTAATATATTTTAGTAACAGTATTCAGGAATGAAATTTGGTAGAGTGAAGTATGGTGAGGAGGGGTGAGGTGGTATTACGAATTCAGAAAAACTGTATCAAATAAATTTACTTACAAGGACACCTTCAGCCTTGACCTTTTCAGTAGTCCAAAAACTGAGGTATTCTGGCAAAATTTTTCCCATGTTTCCTGGTTCTCTGAATAACTGATATATCTGTTTGCTCTGCTTTTTATCTAGAAAAAAAAAGTTATTTCCTCTATCTCTATATTTAAAAAAAATGTGAAGTGACAAAACAATATTTTTGTTAGAACTAAATAGCAACATCCAATATGGATTCAGGTGCTTTGTGACCTGTCGAAAGCGTTCGACTGCGTCTCACATGAAATTCTGTTGGAAAAACTAAACTATTACAGAGTTAGAGGTATTCCGCTTCACTTAATAAGATCTTACTAATCGTCAACAAGCAGTGATGGTCAACGGTACCTTATCAAACTTTCAAACTATTGTGCATGGTATTCCGCAAGGGCCTGTTTTGGGCCCGCTCTTATTTGTCATTTATGTGAGTGAGTTGTGCAAATATATGATGCCGTTCAAATCGGTTCTCTTTGCAGACGACACCACTTTCATTCTGTCGGATAAAAATAATGATATGTTGCAGTCTCATCTCGACGAGGTATCTAATAGTGCTAATCGATGGTTTCTATCTAATAAGCTGAAACTAAATTGTCAGAAGACACAATACATCCTGATTTCGCTAATAATAAAATGATCTCTAATTGTCAAACTAATAATGCGAGTATATTGAAAACCTCACATTTTTCACTGTTTCACTCCCATATTATTTATGGTGTACAACTTTGGGGAAATTCATGTCATTCCATTTAAATATTTAGGATGAAAAAAAAGCATTGAGAGTGCTGGCTCATAATGGATACAGGGATCACTGTCAAGAAAATTTCAAGAAACTCAGAATTATACCATTGCCAACTTTATTCCTTTATTATGTTTTGATTGAAATCCATAAGAAACCATCCTTGGCGAAACAATGTCAAATCCACGAACATAACACACGAAACGCTCACCACATTAGAACAAATTGATATCGTCTTCACTTATCACAAAAAAATTCCATAGATTACTCTCTGTACAATATCTTGCCCCAAGATTTCAAAGAGATTAGTCTTAATAATTACAAGAGAAAAATTGAAAAATTATTTGTTGAGGCATTGCTTCTATTCTGTCGATGACTTCAGAAAACATTTTTGTGATAACACCCATGTCACTACCTACTTCTTTTTGATTTTTAAAGTTTTTATATATGTGATTGTTGTTATTTGCTTGTAAATTTTAAACTGTAACTGTACTGTAACTGTATTTTGAATGTAAAGCCAAACATGACTTGCTACAAACATTTTTTATTATGTAACGTAGTCAAATAAATATTATTATTATGATGCCCTGCAAAAGACTCACTCAATTCACTAAAAATACTGTTCAAAAGAATAATCTTGGGGAAACTATTTGGATCTTTTTAATTTGGAGAAATAAAGTTTCCATAATTCATAAATCAAAAACTACTTCGAGAGAATACAAAACCAAAGAATTGATCAAGTATTCAAGACAATCTAATATTTTCGATAATAAAAAAAATATATGAAGTCTATAATTTGAAGGTCACAAAAATGTTTATCAAGTTTCTAAAAATTATTTCATCTTTGAACCTTCTTGAATTAACAAGACATTCCTCATGTGAGTTAACAACAAAGACAAATCTACAGTTACCAGTTACAACAAGATCAAAGTTTTAATTTTTTAAAATAATTATTCTATATTTCAATGGGCCAATGTTCGAATTCTATAAAAATGACCACTGAATTAAAACAAAAAGTTGCCTGTTATATTAATTTATGTTTTATTGGTCTAAACAGTAATTGATTGATTAACAAGGCAGTCATATTGCTAGCGTTACCAATAAATTGAAATAAAAGATGCCAGATCTGTTGACATTGATCTAATGATAGTAGCGATAGACTCTCTTCATAAATAGAACTAAAGTCAAAAGAAAGCAAACATTCGAGAGTCGTCTATACTTTACCTTTTCGAGCCATAGCGCAAGCCAATTCACTTCCCAAAAACCCTCCACCTATTATCGCAATACTTTTTGATTCCTCGAAGCGTTCAAGGGTGTCTTCAAAATCATAGATACTCCTGTAGACTTTTACTTTTTCTCCAACTTTTTCATCAGCAACAGCCACTTGGAAAACAGGGGACAACATCGGTGTAGCACCTAAGAGAAGAACGTGAAACTCAAAACTAAAAATTTTGTGAAAAAAATAATCTTGATGAAACACTGATTATGCACAAATATCTCTGTGGTCCGCAGAGTGATTCTGTTCAAATTTAGTATGTGTATATAGAAACAGGCAAACGATGTATTGAATATCCCTGCAGTGGACGCGTCGGGTCTATCAGGCCCAAGCAATCATAATTGCTTGCGTCATTTTGACATAAAAGCGCGTATGGTGCTACGAGCCTCAGTACCTTCGAGTTAGCCCACGGTGCATGTACTACAGTAGTTTCAACGCAGTGTATTAGATAACAACGATTTTAGAGCAGATTTCGGTCTTGCAGACCCAACGCGTTCCTTTTTGTAAGTATTTTTTCTATATATCTGAAATAATTTCATCCCTATTTTTGGATTCAAGGCTTCAATTTCATTGAAAAAAATCTATATTTCTTACAGAATAATGGACGAAAAAGAAATTGAGAGATTGACTCGGTTGTTTGAAGAAGTTCCATCTGATCTGGAACATTTCTCAGACTCCGAAGACTCAGTGGCGGACCCACAGCATGGAAATTTCAGTGATCATGAATCTCATAGCGAACAGGAGATAGAAGAACAATTACTCATTCAACCCAGTGTTGGTGGGCGCAGCCATCTACAATATAATTCAAAAGATGGAACGAAGTGGAATAAAATATGCTACACCAGAAATATAAGAACTAGACCAGAAAATATCATTGTGAGTTTGCCCGGAGTAATTGGTTCGCGAAAAATGCATCTTCTCCGATAGAAGCCTGGCAGCTTTTTTTCGATGACAACATCATCACGGAACTAGTGGAAAGTAAAAATATATATATCGAAAGTATAATCCATCGATATAAAAACAAGTCTGATGCAAGACCAAGAGATATTTCAGAAATGCGTGCAGTTATTAGGCTTCTTTATCTAGCCGGGGTTTATCATGGAGGCCGAACCTCAATTTTTGAATTTTGGTCCAAGGATGGAACAGGTGTACAGATCTTTTCGGCAACAATGGCACTCAGAAGATTTCAATTTTTGCTAAGATGTTTGCGTATGGAGGACATCAAGACGAGAGAACAACGGAAAAGTCAAGATAATTTAGCTCCAATAAGAAAAATATTTGTCGAAGTAGTGGAGAACTGTCAAAAACACTACTCTGTTGGGAAATATACTGCAGTCGATGAAATGCTGTGGTCTTTCAGGGGCCGTTGTCGTTTTAGGATGTATATTCCAAATAAGCCCGCTCGATATGGAATAAAGGTATTTTCATTAGT